>JANRGW010038812.1:85373-146974 GCA_024733675.1 Psilopsiagon aymara | reverse complement strand
GCTGAGGCGCTGGCACAGGGTGCCCAGAGGAGCTGTGGCTGCCCCATCCCTGGCAGTGTCCAAGGCCAGGTTGGACAGGGATGGGTGACATGGTCTAGTGTGAGGCACCCTTGCCCATAGCAGGGAATTGGAACTGGATGACCCTAAGGTCCTTTCCAACCCAAACTATTCTATGATTCTATGACTAACAAGGTGGCTTTTGCTGAATGTTATCCCAGTGTCTGAATGTCCCACCACCCATTGCTCTCAGTGTAGTAATTAGTAGTCCATTAATACAGGAAGTGATACAAGTGATACCTGTGATTATAAAATTATCATCATTTAGGACAGATCTTCTTCTGAAAACATTCCATGCCTCGCATTTATGCCACTGCTTTCTTTTTATTTGTCAAGCACAGTAAGCTGGCCTCCTCCCCATCTATCGTAGAAATCCACTGTAAAAGGAAAGAAAATCACCCTGGGGTAGGTGAAGAGATTTTGAAGTAAAGTAATTAAATTTAACTGTGTTGTCCTGCGTAGGCTCAGTACTGGAATTGATTAACCCAGCCCTCTGCTTGTCCTGGAGAGGAATGGTGCTCCTAAATGCACAGGGTGAAGGCTGTGGAAGGAGATATGGAGCAGTTTCCCTCCTCCCTGATGAAGGGAGATGTGAGGCTCGCAGCAGGAGAGTGTGCAGTAATGGAGCACTCATTACTAGCTGAAAGCAAGCTGGGGGAGATCGGGGGTGCTGAGATACTCCACAATAATGCAGATATGTCAGTGCCGAGAGTACAACTTGTGAGTCTGGCAAGCGCATTTCTGCACTGAGAGCCCGAACCTGGGAAATAACGAACAAGTTGCATTCCAGAGCAATCTCCTGCTTCACCCCAGTCAAGCATATCTGGCCTATTAAATAGTTGTAAAGTTACATCATGGACAATGGCACATAAGCTGATGATGGATGTGATGTGTAAATCATGGCGCTGGGGAAAAAAAATGCCTACAGGGGCTTGTGTGGATTTTTTCCTGCCTAATTTTTAACACCACTATGACAGAGCAGAGACCAGCCAGCCTTTCCTTTGGCACACTGGTTCCATTCTGTGACCCAGACAGAGCTCAGGATAACACTCCACATTTGGGCTTTGATACTAAGAACATAATTTACACCACGCCTGAAGCTACTGTGCTACTATACCAGCATTTCCCCATTAACCCTCAGCCTCAGGAAGTAATGCTGCACCAGGGGGCTTTAATGCCAGCTTGCCCAATTCCTTTAGCCTGTAACCAGCCCAGCTGGGAGCCCAGGCCAAGTACCTTATTTTAAACTCTGGATTCTACTAAGGCAGTGCTGCTTTCTGTGCACTCATCAGATTTATTCTTACCTGCTTCTGGATTATCTTTAAAATGCCTATGAAACCAAACCAAGGTGATAATGATGACACAAAGGTGCCTGTGCTTGTCCCACAGTCCTGCTTGTGGAGAACTGCAACTTGCTCCTAGCAGGGCTAAAGCATATTGATACCTCACATCCCTTGTCTCTGGGGTGGGTGGGAATCTTCCCTGAGGAGATGTGTCCGTACCAGCCAGGAGATGTCCAACCGAGTGCTGTCATACAACATGAAGCATCCCGAGGCTATGTGACCTTGCATCAGGGTGCCTCCCCATTTGAAATGGGTGCCTGGGGGTATCTTGAATGGGAAGCCAGGTTTTAAGACTCTATTTGCAATAAGGTACTTGGCTTCTAGAACCAGCCTTTTAGTTTTAATTTGATGTGTAACTTGCCATATCAATATAAATAAGCCTTAGAATTGTGACTTGCTGTTCTAGCTGATTTTAGATTCAATTTGTGTTCTTATATAAATCTTAACATTGTGATAACACACCCTGGAGTAATGTCAAACTGTGCATGCCCCGGCACCCTCAGAGAAATGATGGCATAAACCCACAGAAGCCAATGTTGCTACAGTGCTTTAAACCAGCCAAGGACCTGGTATTTTAGGTGCAAATAAGAGGATGAGAAATGAAGTTCATACAAATTTAAGGACCAGCCTTCCAGTTGCAGCAAAACCATCCTTGGATCTTAAAACCTTTTGCATTAGTCCAACATCTAATGAATGGGGACAGGATCTACAAAGTGGCTTACCACAAGATCCTACGTGGATACACACCATCCAAGGCTGCAAAGCTTTGCTACTCAAGGGATTCACTTTTTGGTCAGAAAGAAGAAACAGCTCCAGGTTACACAGAGTAATTGGAACAGAAGAACACAAAAGCATCTCTCTGGAGAATCACAAAAGACTTGGGCTGCTTTCAGCAAATCCTTTCCAGAGCTAGTTCAGATACTTCAAGATAGCCAAAACAAGTACACGAACAGAATACAGACCTCTTCCTAGCTTTTTATCCTGACGTCCTCTTACCCCTTCCAAGCTAGATGAAATAAAATATACAGCTGCACAAAGAGAACCTTCCCAGGTAAGTAGTATTTAAACAATATTCTCTTTTAGGTCACTACTCAATAGTCCTGTCAGTTCAAAGCATGCTTTGGGTCACAGCAATTCCTCCCCTCCAAGAATAGGAGAAAGTCTTAAGAAGATACGGACTACTGGAAGACAGGTCTTCTTTTAATCAGCTTTAATATCAGAGTGACAGCAGCAACCTCTATGCTTAGGCCACAAAGGTTTATTATCCTTTCTTTTGAAACTGGTAAATTGCTTCAGACTTTGGGATGGCTTTTTAACTACCACCAGAAAAAAAGAAGAGAAAAGGAAGAGAATGAAAAGGAAAGGAAGAAAGGACATGGCTGTCTTGTGGGATACTTAAAGCTCTGTGGAGGATTCAGATGGACAGACCTGTCATGCCGCTGTTATCCTGCTTCTTCTTCCTTGCCTGTCCTTTCTGAGGAGTTTATAGCTGTCCGCTGCAGCACTCCAGTTGTGTCAGTCATCCCACTGTGTTTTGTGATGGCAGCTGTGTCCTTGTTTTCCTGCTGCACGGTGGTTTCTGACTCCTCCAGTTGGTTGCCTGTTGCTGCAGGCACTGATGTAGATGCACCAGTGGATCCCATCACCATCTGTGTGGAGGAAGCCCTCAAGTCCTTGCTGCCACATGGATCTCCATCCTTGGACTCCACTGAGAAAGCAGACCAAAAGGACCTCACTATCACACTGCTGTGCTGCCCCTAGGCTTATCTGCAGGAGCCCGGGTTGATCCCTGTCCCCCTTCAAATCCAGTTTAAAGCTCTTTCAACAACCCTGCCACCTCCTGCACCTAACTAAGGTCTGCCAGGCTAACAGCAGCTCCAGGTCATGGCTGCTGTGAGGCCCAGAAGCAATGGTGCTTGCAGAGAGTAAATTAAAAGGGCTGGTGGTGAAAAGATATTTAGAAGTAGTGACAAACAGTGTTCCTGAATTAACTTTAAGCCTCACATTAGTCCCACTAAAGACAGCAGGATTATTCAAATGCCGATTTTCTCAGCTGATGAACTGTTTAATTGGACTGAAACCCACTGAATAAACATCTACATGGACATCACTGAGAAAACACAAAGGGAAACAGATTAGTCGTAGAAGCAGTTTCTTTTCAGCAGGCTTCACCGTGGAGGTTTATGAATTATCCCTCCTTTTGCATAAAGGATGGGGGAATATGGTTAACCAAAGCAATAACAGTTAATAAGTTGGCACTTTTACGGTGACCTGGAGGAACATTTATTGCACACTGTGTGCTTGTAGAGAGCAATGTGCCATTCTGAGAGCTTCCTTAGGAGCCTGTCATGGTCCATTCTCAAATGAAGGGACAGAATTCTCTTTGCTGTGATAATCAAGCTCAGCGGCAGGAACCTGCATTTATGTAGATAACACAAACCCATTCCTTTTTTTCCTGAAGTAATCTTAACTTTACGATATTGGTTTGTAGGGGTAACTGCCCATGTGATGAAACTCAGTGGAGGGGAAGACAGAAGAGGAAGAAGCAGCGTCTTCTGGCAGAGAATAAGTGTTTGCCTCGTGGGGCACTATAATCATCTGGTCATCTTTAATATCACGAATGAGAAATCAAAACCTCCAGCACTGTTTAATCAACATGTTTGAGCACAAGCAGGGCTCATTTCTACACAAACCTGATAGAACCAAATGAAGTTTATGGACATAAAGCTAATTAATTTAGTGTATTTGGATTCCCGTCCTCTGGTCCCTGTTGTGTAAACTGCAGCAGCTGCAGCTGTATTGCAATGAGGATCAAGTCGTGCCAAGCACGATGTGAGTTTCAGTTTGCAAATATTTGAGGCTTCAGCGTGGGAAGGTTGACACAGCATTGCAATCAATTCAACAAACAAGCTACAAGGGTACTATTGACAGGGAGCACAACGCTCCAGCAAATCTGCCCATTGAAGGCAACGTGTACCCAAATATGAATTGGGATTTTTGTAATCCTTTGCCATCAAGGAATCCATCCTCTCGCTCCTCTTCAACATATCAAATTCTAAGGTCTTGATTTATTCCTGGCAAAAGCCAACATGAATAGCAAATGGTAAAGAAATTAAAGGACATGCTGATTTAGAAATTACTTGAGCAGCTCTGGGAGCTGGTGGGGCCAGCTGGAGATAAGCTGTGGTAGGGACATGCCAAGTCCTCCTTGTGTTCCAGAACCAATATCCATAGGACTAAATGCCAAATATTTTCACTCAAAATATCCGTATAGCTTTCAGGTTAAGCTGGGCCTTATGTATTGGACTGAATTTCATCTCTGGCATTAATGAAGAAACAGGGATTGCCACTCAGTTTTTCATACAATGTACTATTAGCACAAGCTGCTCATGAAGCACCCAAAGCACCCCACCATGGCCATAACTTCTTTTGCATCTAAGATCAGTGTGCTTTTATCCACAGGAATTTCCAGAGAGGGTTATAATGACCTCCCAAATGACACCCAAGCAATGAACTAGGGGGAGACAAGCATCAAAATCGCAGTGATTTGCTCTTCAACAGGACTAAATGGAGGAGTAAGGACAGTGCTGTGAGTACTGAGTCAGAAGGAAACCTCAGGGCTGAATTTTGAGTGTGGTTTCAGTTTAAATCAGAATTGCTGGCCAAGACCTGCGTTTGCTTGCAGCATCCACTAGCAGCAGCTAAAGGGAAACCAACCTCCCGAGACCCTGCCCTTCTCCTGACATGCCGTTCCTGGTTTAGACATCTGTCAGACTGTGGTAGGAATCTCATGATGCTGACAACTCCTTGCAAGAAGGAGCAGTAGAGTCCCTTGATGTGTATTTAACATAGAGCAGATCAACATTCTTTTTCCCCCTCCTCTTGCTGGCCCTGTCACAGGCAGGATGCATGAGGGCAAGCTCCAGACTGAGCTGTCACCGCTCCACTGTCCATTCGCATTACACTCTGGACCCTGAGAGGAGAAGCTGCTGTTACACCTCATATTCCTCAGCTGCATGGAACAGCCGATGGATGGGCATCGTGGTGGAAAACAGGAGCATGGTTCATTGCTTTGCTTGTGGGTTTGCAGCCAGCACAGGCCCACGGTACATGTAAGACCTGTAAACTCTCTCTGCTGACACCTGAATATGCTGCTTGCTCCGAACACTGGCAGGGACAGTTCCCAGCTCCTTTGGGAGCTCTCAACAGTAGGAGACAGGCAGGGAGGAAGGAAACTGACAGCAGCACTTCAGAACACGCTGGTGAAACTGCTGCAGGAGCTGCTGCAGTGTATTTGGGTTCTCTGGCATCTCGCCGCTGCGGCTGCATTTGCTGCCTCCTCCACAGCTCAAATCAGAGGATTCTTCCGGGCTATTCCTTTGAAACCCGATCAATAACTTGCTCTGCCCATCTGTTCGTAGGTATAGATCACATCTGACACACTGTGGCCTTCCTGCCACTTGTACAAAATTAATAACACCGGTAATTCCAGTGGTTCCTAATGAACACAAAAACATATCAAATCCAATTACAGAAAACAGGGTTTTAGGACAAGGACTTTGAGCCTCATTACCCATGCAGTTTAGTTTTTGTTTTAACCTGGGCTTGCTTTGTTCTTGAAGTTTGGAACATCCCTTTCAGCTAACTCAAGTGAAACCAGGAGACAATATAAAACACTTACCTTAAGGACCACTTTCTGATAAGCGGATACATCACCATTCGCAAAATGCCCCTTTCATCTGTGATTTCTCAGATAGTTAAAAAGGTTTTATTTAACCATTCCTTTAAAGGGGTTTTATCACATTAAACATCTATATCTGTGTGACACAGAATTTTATGGAGTGAAATTCAGCTGCATGTATCCTAAGATATATGGACTGAAACCAAAGATTCATTTCAGACCACCCAAACCATCAATGTCAGTGCCAGCCACCCGAGCAAACCCCGCCTGAGGCAGAGCAGGACAGTGAGATGCTGTGTCCCCATGCAGACCTGCTCCAGGCAGAGCTCTCCACATGGCTTTTCCTGCACCTGGTTTTGAAAAGTTCCAAGCCAGGGATAAAACTTTCCAGTTTGATTGCATGAAACTGGGTCTTTACAGCAGATTCCAGCACCTGCCTGGAAAAGAGGCTGTTTCATATGGTTCAGAATCCCACTGAAGATAACAAGACTTCTGGGCATTTAAAAACTGCTTTTACAGGTGTTTGCTTACAGAAACTTGAAAAACTTCAGCGTGGTTCAAAGCCTTCACTCATCATCATGGTGAAGCAAGTACAATTCCTGATGCTGCCTACACTGCAGCAGCATTCAAGCAAAAGATACAAAATATTCATCACTTTGCATCTCCTTTTTGTCATTCCTTTTTGTTCTGTGTGTCTGCATTTGTGAATTGTGCAGCAAATTCCATCTGCATTTGTATTTACATGAATCTTACTAGAGAAATTCCTGACGCTTTGACACTGCATTTACCAGAGCAGCAATCTCAGACATCCTTATTCAGACTTATTTTCATTCTAGCTGAGGATGTGTCCTACTTCTGTGTTCAGAAGATGAAATATTTGCGCTACGCATTCTAAATATAGTTTTTTCTTATTTATAAAATCAGGTTGAGTGGTCATCAACAGAAATGTATCTGAGTTAGTTTCCTGCCCCACGGGAGTTGCGCTTCAAGGATTTGATATCAGGGTGGGACTAAAACTTGATGCAGATTCAGTGTAAAATGATGATTTACTGTGTGTTTAATTTTATAGCTGAAGGATGAAGCTAAAATACCCGTTCCCTGTGAGGGTGCTGAGGCGCTGGCACAGGGTGCCCAGAGAAGCTGTGCCTGCCCCATCCCTGGCAGTGTTCAATCCAGGTTGGACACAGGGGCTTGGAGCACCCTGCTCTATGGAAGGTGCCCCTGCCTATGGCAGGGGGTTGGAACTGGATGGGCTTTAAGGTCTCTTCAACCCAAACCAGACTGAGATTGTATGCTAAAAAACATGGATGTTTCGGCTGTTATGCCATGTTAGGGACAGAAACTGCATGCCTTACCCTAAAGTTCTGTGACTAATAGCTGAAGGGAATTAAATAATCATGTAATGGAAAAATTCCTATTGGGTTTAGTAAGCCTGGCTCCTTTTTATTCAAAGGCTTTGCTTTTGTGGTTGTTTCTGTTTAAAATTCTACAGCCAAATTTATCTGTAGTATAACACCATTGATTTGAATGGACTTACAACAGGGATAAAGATGTTAACACTCACTTATCATATCCCCCCTGTAATTTTTCCTCCATCAGGTAAAGCTCTGCTTAGCAGACAGGATACAGGGGATTGTTACAGCCAGTGTCCTTGTGACATTTCATTAAGCTGGTCTTCTAAAGCTTATCATTAAAGATACTGAAGTCTTGTTGGGAGAACTTAATTGCATCCCATTTTCCCTGACTGAAAACGCGCTTGAAAAGTCAGCTTGCATTTTGATTTTTCTTTACTTTTTCAAGGTCTTTGTGCTGCCCAGAATTTTAAATCCCTCCATCTGCTTCACTCCTTCTTCACCTGGGCTTTGCACAACTCTCGCTATTCCTAACTTAATGTTCCTATTCCTTCCCAGTCTCCCATTCAGACTCCAGAACATAGACTGCTGCCACTGGAAAAGACTTCTGTTTAGGCCTTGCCACGAGTTGGGAAATAATGAAAAGGCCATAAAAGTGTAGAGAGCAGAGGGTGTTTCTCTTTGCTGCAATCAAAAACTATTGTCTCTTCCTTTAAAATGCCCCAAGCAAGAGAGGAAACTCCAAACAGTTCTTTCCAAATCAAGCCCTGCTCCTTCCTTCCCATTTCAAACAGTAAGTTACACATATTTCTAGCCTCAAAAGTTGTGTACACACAGCTAACAGGAGGTCTGTGAATATTCATCCATCTGGAAACTCAATTTTTAATGTTATAAAGCAAGCTTTGTTTACAGCTTTCCCACTTCAGGGTATTGAAGGTGAAGTGAAATTTATAATCTTGGAGTGACCAAAAATACCCACCTAATAGAAGGGGGTTTGTTGTGGCCCTTCAGGTTTCTGCTTAAAGGATTTAATAATAATCTGTTAATTGTTTAAATAATAACCTTTCTTTTCAGGTACCTAAATCTGCTTTTCTTTGCAACAAACAATCCTGAGAGCTTCTTCTGAGGGGCAGCTCTGCTGAAGCTGATGGAGTTTCAATCAAGAGCGTGTAAGAGGAGAATCAGGCCCCTTGTTTGTTTTTTATAACCTCTGCTCTCCAGAATCCAATTCCCTTGCCCTGTCTGTGCACAATAAAAGTGTTATTTAAGGCCAGTCCTCCTTGCCGAGTTCTGCACTTTGACACAAACAATGACTATTTATTCACAGACATATTAATATATTGTAGCTGCAGAGAGACATTCGTTAGCACATGCAATAGGAAGTGCCTGTGCAATCCATGCTGTAATGGCTGAGTCAATTATCACCACATAAATCTTTACTTTCAAGCATATTATGGGTTTTTCCTGCAGCAAGTAACACTAGCTCTCAGTTTGCAGTCAGGAATGATCATTAGTGCACTGCTGGTTTTGAAGGGGATGGACCTTAGTGACAAGTCCTGGAAAAGAGGAGTGGGTTTGGGGTTCGGTTTGTTATTGTGGGTTGACGGTATTTAGATTGAGTGTTTGCAATAAGCAGCTCTGCTGGGTTAATTTGACCAGCCCCATCTTCCTGTTCAGTGATGTACACAGTGCCAGCCTTAAGGAGATAAGTCTTTCAATTACCCTTCAGCAGTCTCTGCTTTTCCATCCCTGAGCCCCTCAGGGCTCTGACAATATAATGAAACTCAGGCACTGTAGCCTGAGAAACAATCTGTAGCTCTGCCAAAACACCTCAGCCACACAGAGAGCCCACGGCTGCACTGCAGGTAAGAGCAGAACTGCCTCATATGAGCCACATTCAAATAGGCCACTAACTAACTGCTTTGTCTACCAAAAGCAAGGACTATATCTTGACTTGGGCCACTGCAAACCCTACAGGTCTCCGCAGAATCCTTGACATCCATTCAGCAAATCTTTACAACCCTCAGTGTCCAAGGCAGACAAAAGAAGCCAGCTTAGATCCTATGGTATAAAAAAGCCCCAATCTCTCGTGGCAAGACAGGAGATGTATCTGTCTGACCATGCAGCACAGGTACCCGTGCAACTTTGCCAAAATAGCCGTGTCCTGCCCTCGAGGAGGCCCTGCATCACTTACTTTGCTTTCATTGTGCTGTAGTTTGAAAATCTATCAATGTTTCTATAGACTTCTAAAGGTTTCTGTAAGCTATTCTTCCAGAAGGTGAACTGGTGCCAGAGGCTATTTTGGAATTAGAAAAGCAAAGGGCAAACCTTGTTATTTTGTGCAGAAAAGCTACCAGCACTCGCACACAGTATACTGAGGAAGAGAACAACTCACCAGGATTATAAATCCTGGATTCTTATGGCTGGGTTCTGCTTCTAGCACAAAATGTGCAGGCCTAGACAAATCTGACAGAGGTCATTTCATTTGCACGTGGTGAGAACAGCATCAGAATCAGCCCCTTGCTCATCAGGGGCTTTTTGTCTGTATTAATGGTCCACAATTAGCTCTAGTTTGTGCATATTGAAAGAACAGATTGCACTACAGCAGGCTCAGATGAAACTTTAACTTGTCCAGCTATGAAATTACAGAAATAAACCCTGAATATTAAAAGCCCAAGGGGTCTAAAAAATCTAGTGTTGTATTCTATTTGATAAAGATTCTGCACAGAGCAAAAGGAAATGACCAGACCTACAGAAACACAGTTCACATGTAGTGGACTTGCTTTGTGTAGGTATCGGAGCAGAATCAAGTTTGATTGAATGGCTGCACAGCCACTAATAATAGATGTAATTATTGCACCCCACTTACATCCAGCCTGTGTATGGTCATAAAGCATTCCAGCTATTCCAGAGAGACACTAATGCAAGCCATCAAATAGATTCCTTTAAGTAAGGATTGAAGTGTTGCCACAAGAGAGATTTAGTGGAGATGAAACTGGGGAGAGGGAAGGGGTATGAACATTGATCTAAGGTGAGACACACAAGTCCAATGACTCAAATGGTCTCAGCTCTAACACTTGGGAGTAACTGAAGGTTTGGAAGCATGTTGCAGCTTTTCTTCCATGCATCTGCAATAAATCTAATTATGCCCACAATATAAAGGCCTGCCACATCACCCTTTCCACTCCAAAATCCAATTTAGACCACCACTGACATTTAAAAGGCACCTTTGTGCTCAGGCACTCAAGCTGCAAGACAAGCTCTGTGTGTAGGTGTGTAGAAGGGAAAAGATTCATTCTAAAGGTGACAAAATGAGCCAGGAAAGTAGAAGAGCAGACATTATTTTAAGAGGGAGTGTATGTGTGCTCATGTGCCTGTGGTCTTTTCTTCAGCCTGAAAGAGTGTGCAGCTTTGCTGAGTCAGTTCTGAGCCTGTTCAAAAATAACAGAAACAAAATGTTCTTATGCTGTAGTTCTCCTCGTTTGTATATTCAATTCCAAGTGCAGGATGAAGATGCTCCCTGCCCAAGTTGCAGAAAATAACACTCAAAATGCTTCTCAATGCAGTTCCACGCAGCTTGATGTTTACCTTGGGCACACTTTCAACTTTATACACCGTTAATTAATCCTTTATGATCTGCATTGAGAAGTAAGCCAAAGAGTAGAGTTCCTGCAGTTTTGTTCCCAGCCACGAATGTGTGTAGAGAACAGGACAAAAAGGGCTGTGTTCACTTTAACCTTACCCTACACAGCTGATGCTGTGCAACAGTATATGAGCCTGGCACCTTCTGAGAAGGAAGCTGCTGCTCCTTTGGTTCATGCGTTGTGTGCAGTGTGTCCCAGACTCCCTTTTTTATGGGCATCGCAAGTAAGCTGAGACAGTAACTTCCTAAAGGAATGCTTCCCCTGGAGACTGGCCTCCAGCTGCCAGCCAAGGTGCACCCTACACAGTTCAATAGTCCTGTGTAAGTAAATCTTACTTAAGCAGACCTTGATCTTGACCCTTCTAAGAGGTCAAATCCAACTGCAAGACAGATCTATGAAAATCATACTTATAACCTCAAAGGTTTCTATGAGAACCTCAACCTCTGATATTTTCCTTTCCACTAGAGAAGGTATCGGTGGTTAAGGCTCTCCGGAGATTTCTTGGCTTTAGGCTATAGAAAAAGCATTGGTGAGAGCCTGTAGTAAGGTTACTACTAACACAGCAATAAATAAAAATACTTATTGCAAAGCAAAGAGCAACCTGAGGGAAATCTCAGCATGTAAGAGTGATAACCAGGCACAGGCTGCTCAGAAGAATTACTTGTGCAATCTCACTTGAGTAGCTTTCTAAGGCAAATTAAAAGAGAAAAACTGTAAGTGTATTGAGAAGAGACAGAATACGAAATGAGGTTTGTGCTTCTATTTTTCTTCTTCCCCGTGACTTGAAGTACAACCTTGAGGGGACTGTTACTCTGTTCACTGCGTCTGTTCATGAAATGAACGCGGCAAAATTATCATAATGTAGCTTATTTAGCTCATTTTGTTACCAGGAAAGTCAGACAAAGAACTTGCTGAGACTCAGTCTGGAGTTTCAGAAAGCAGGCGTCCTTTCCTGCAGCACTGGGGATTGCTCCATCTTGCGCGTGTGCCTGATGGTTTCACTACGAGTGGTTTGTCAGGATCAAACATACATGTGCATTGCTTTTCCAAGAAACCATGAGCATATTCAGAATGTTCTCAGAACTCATTATAATGTGTAAATGTTCTATATGCATGTGCATACAGTCTCTGAGGCGCTCGTGGGGGTCCTCTGGTGATCTTCAATAGTCTTCCTCACTGTGTCTGCCAGATGAACTCTGTCTTTGCACATGCCCTGTTGTTCTCTGGCTGTTATCTATTCCCAGGTTTCTCAAAACTTGCTGATTCCAATATTTTGGTCTCCGTATGTCACTGTTTCAAGGACAAAGTGTCCCATGATTTCCTCTTCTCTGGTCCAGACACAATAATTTACTTATTCTTCATGAGGGCAATAAGACTCTCCAAGGTTGCCATCAATTCCTTCACTCATCTGTGCAATGGACTTTGAAATGCTCAGATGAAACCTTTTTGGTGACAATTATTACTTGTAGAAATGCCACAAACCAGGTGTGAAACTATCTGCCAGGACCTTCATAGAATCATAGAACAGTTAAGGTTGGAAAGGACCTTAAAATCATGCAGTTCCAACCCCTGGCCGTGGATAGGGACACCTCACCCTAGACCATGTTCCCCAAGGCTATGTCCAGCCTGGCCTTGAACACCCCCAGGAATGGGGCAGCCACAGCTTCTCTGAACAGCAGTTCACAGGCAGAACAATAAAGAGGACTAATAGAGGAAAAATATATCAACATTCACTGCTAGATAAAGGTCAAGGAAAAATACAAATGGCATTTACCTGGGAAAAGGGATAAGCACTTTGTAAGGCAAATCTGTACAATGCAGAACAAAGGATGTGTAAGCAAGGCTCACTTTTACAATAATGCCAGGTTCCTAATTGTGTCAGATTATTATGGTCAAATTGTAAATTAACTCCAGTTTTCCATGTTAAATGAAGCTGGGTCAAGCATTAACTCCTATTCTTTGACCCCACTTGCATACTAAAAACCTGTTGTGTTAGTACCATCAGTTGGATTTTACTGGACAGCTGGTTACGAACACTGTATTTCTCACCCAAGCTGGATTTGATGAGGCACATTTATTTCATTTCCAGTTCCCCAGGAGGAAAGTGCATTACCACAAGTGTATGCACACAGCCCAGTAGGTGTTTTACATCAAAATTGGATGAAAATTACCCAAATTAATCTAAGTGAAACAATAAGAGATTGATCAGACATTCCTCTTTGGTTCAAGATAAACACATGCTTGCCTCAAGTCTTGATTCTTGTTTGTTTTCTAAGCTATTCTGGATTCCATATTTCCTTCGTCCAGATCATAGGTTAGCTATTTCCAGGAGCTGGAGCGCCACACAAAGGAAGCCAGCTCCAAGATTTACAGCTGTTGTAGAGCACTTGGTTTTTTCTAAGCTAGGCATCTACATTAGCCCCTCGTGAAACCTTTGTTACTGGATTAATTCATTCATTGGTGTTCTAACTGGGAAAAACTACCTACTTATAATAATGAACTTGAGACACCCACCCTCCCCATACTAACACACTCTCATTTTCAGACTGATCTTATTTTCTGTGGATAAAGCCAGACTGAAAGGAAACCTGGCAGTATTTGCCACCCATTCATTTCAGTGGAAGTGATCCCACCACAGAAACAATTTCTGACCTTATCATGCTCATCTTTTTCTGTTTGCGTGGAGCACAAAGAATCAGATATTTTTTTCCCTCACTTTGCTTTGCAAAAATTCCCATTAGGTAGCTGGGAGTCAAGCACAAAGTGAGTAGGATGGCTGCTGATGGTATAGGTTTCCTCGGCGTGGGAAGACTGTGGAGCGGTTTGCCACACTGAATCAGATGACTGATCCATCAGGTTCTCTAGCTGGCCTCTGGCAGTGGTCCATACCTTCTGGCCACCTTCCAACCCAAATCATTTCACACTTACAGCTAGGGTATCTCTTCCCTTACAGTCTTAACCAGATGATTATTCTCTCTTTCTTTGTTTCTTGGCCCAGACTGCTGAATATGATTTGTGTTTCTAGAAGAAAGTCACAGGCAGGACAGAAATAGGCTGCTTCTGAGGCCAGGTGATGCTTTAACATCCAGGTAAGATAAGCAACATTTTTCAAGTGCTGCATTTTGTTCTCTTCTAAACCCAGTGTGTTATCTTTGGCTTTTCAACCATTCTAATGCGTGGCAATTATTTTTGCATTAATCAGTGCAGGATTTCAAAATTAAATAAATACCCCCTGCAAACCATGAGCAGATGCTACAGCTGATGCTACAGAGAAAACAGAAGGGAATTCCTGATTAATTGCAAATGGAGCTGCTTTGGTCAGCTACAAGTATCCAGTGAACAATCACAGGCTGTTTAAATAACCCTCGGCAGGTCTTTCAAACTGCTGGGCCTGCAGGTTCTTCTGTGAATCTTCTAACACTGCATCCACCCCAGCTAAGAGGTGGCTATGGTGACACTATAGATCTATTGGCAGCTACAGAGAGCTCAGACCAGACCACCTGAGAGGGTCTGTAGGAAGAGGGATGCTGCGTACACCTTCTGTGACATTTAACAGTGAGAGATCAATGAGCCCTTCAGAGCATCTGCTCCCTTTGACCGCTAGCTCAGGAGAGAGAAGCAAGGCTTCATGCAGACCCCTGACTTTAAGAGCCATAGCAGATGGATGAGACAATGGCCCTGAGCTTTCCCCACTGTGCCCAGGCCAGGCACTGTGAAGATCCCAGTAATGTGAGCAGAGAAAGTGGGGAAGAAAAGGAGCACCAGGCAAACCCTGCAGTTGCAGGCAGCTCTGAAACCACCCTTCAATCCACTGCTCTGCTTCAGCACCCCTTCTTTGAAAACACAAACACACCAGAAAGGGGGATAGGTGGTTCTGAGAAGCGATAGTGCAGCAGCAGCAGCAGCAGCAGCTTGACACCCTGCTGATAACAGCAAAGACTGTGCTACCGACCTCGAAAATGTATGACAAAGATGCTGGGATGGGGGAGGGAGAGGGGGGCAGCGTTATTCGTAATTCCTTGAGTGGGATATTCTTCCTCTGCAGTTTATAAAACAGCTCTTTGGAAGTTGGGAAATGAAATCTATTTCTTTCATCAGGGTATGGCCGCATGCTGGTGAAGCTAGCTGAAGTTTTGCCACTCCCTTCAGTGGGAGGATGATCAGTTCCTTTGCTGCTCTCCGCAGCTTTGAATTCTCTGGTTGCTTCGCTACTAGAGGTGGATGCCACTCTGCACCCTTTGGAAAGAGTGGCATTAAAGCTTTTGTACCAAGGATAGTCGAAACAGCAAAGGTT
The DNA here is from genome assembly GCA_024733675.1 of Psilopsiagon aymara. Classification (NCBI taxonomy): domain Eukaryota; kingdom Metazoa; phylum Chordata; class Aves; order Psittaciformes; family Psittacidae; genus Psilopsiagon; species Psilopsiagon aymara. The sequence goes on along the minus strand of JANRGW010038812.1, from coordinate 131,603 downwards.
GGAATTCAGTGTTTCCTTTCTGAATTGCTGAGTGAAAGTGGAGATGGAATTACAGAGGAATCAGATCTATGAATTTCACTTTATTTTAGTGTTCTAAGCTTTCCTATCCACATTGTTTAGATTCTTTTCATGTACTCATAATTTTCACTATCCCCACTGCACAAACTGCATCAAAGAGAAAAGCCTGGGTCTGTTCAGTTCCTTTCTCAGAACAAAGAATAACAGAGTTCCTCTCTACTCTGACATTGCACAGGCCAACAGAGAGCCAAGGGGCGCTTACTTTCCTTTCAGTTCCACCAGAGAACATCCTCTCTTGATGTGCAAGCCAGGAGCCAGGCGTCAACAAGAGCAGCTTCTTCTTACATACCCACAGCAACAGCGATGATGCTCACCCTGAAGAGAGTCACGGCCTATCACTGTTATTTCCTCTATTGAAAAAGAATACAAAAATCATGCTGCTTATCCCAGCTCTCTTTGCTGACCTGATAACTTATTCTGCACCAGGCAAGATTTGAAGCGCCTTTCCTGGAAAACCAGCCTCCGGCTCACACGAAGCAAATCTCTGGACAGAGAAAGCTCAGGTTCCATGAGGAATTATGAGAGAGACAGAAAGGGATTGGATTGTATGCTGGAGCCTGGGGTATATGCAGAGCTACTTAATGAAATGACAGCCCTTGTTTTGTAAAGGAGCTAATGGCCTTGACAAGAATCATAGTTTCTATTCATGAGGCTCTTGCAGCCCAAGTAACGAGTCTGTAATTCACTCGCCAGGACTGTCATATTCACAAAATGCATTTGTTAGAAGCTGCATCAGGCCAAATGCTTAATAAATTCAATAATCTCCCCAATAAATGCATTAGTGCTGCCCCAGCTATGAGCTTGATAGATCGCGGTAGTTGCCCTTAAGCAATTAGTGTTGGGGCAATCGCTCTGATTCAGTTGAAACAAAGCACTGGCACTTGGAAATTAGTTTAATGAGAGAAAGAATTTCTGAAGAGGATATAGGCAACAAAAGCTGTTAAATACAATGGTGAAGGGACAAAAATGAGCAAAAATGACTTTACAAAATTGCACACAAGGTCAGTTCCCAGGTACTTTGGGACAAAGACCACATGTAGGTGATGTGCCATGAGCGTAAGCTGCATCCAGTTGTGTTAAGAACAGGGTTATGCTCCTTCCTTTCTATGAATGATAACTGAAACAAGTCCTTCCTAACCTTTTTAGCTTCATGAAATAATTAGTCAGGAAAAAGACAGTTGTCTGAGAGCAAACTGAGTTCTGTGGCTAAAGAACTATCAGGTTAATATAGATGCCGTGAAAAGTGGCAGTTGTGCAATGACTTACCCAGCAAACACACTGTATCGTGTTCCCTGAAACAACCCTTAGCTGGGTGCTTGTTGTCCCTTCAAGAAGTCAAAGGACACTACAGCAAAAATAAGGTTATTCCTACGTGCACAAGTGCCCAGTTTTGCTCAGCACAAATAATTGAATTATACATCTGATTAAATCAGAAAATAAGAAGATCTTTGGCTGTGCAACACTCCACGCTCAGTACCTGAACTCAAGTTCAGCACTCACCTCTCTGCCAGTTATAATAAAGCAATTAGTTCCAGCAGAACTATATTTGCTTATAGAACTAATTAGAGATCAAGAAAGTGGCTCACTTTTGATAATTACATGGTTGTGTCCCATCTATCAGCCAGTGTTAAATTGTTGTTATATTAATGTAAAGCTTATAATCATGGCTGTTGTAAATTGAATAAGTGTTCTTGCCAATTCTCCATTGCAATTAATTTACGTAAACGCTTCTGGAACTAAAATTAAAATGATATACATCTTTCGAAGGGTTTCATTTAAAACAAGGCTAAATAATAGAGAAATTATATATCTTCTTTTCTTTTCTCTTCACATTCTTCTGTTTACTGAAGTTAATGGCCAAATAATCACTGAAATGTGCCTAACCCGGTTATTCAGAATTGTTATACCAATAGCTCATTTACATGTACAGTGATTCATTATTCAATACATTAATATTTTAAAAAGCCTGTTCCTAAGCCAAGGGAGATTCCAGATGATGGTGCAGGAGATCAGAGGGAATTCTATTCCCTCACAGTCATCTGCACATAAATCATGCTCATCTCTTTTATTTAGGCATCTGCATTTTTGTATAGAGCATGGATGCTGCTGATACAGACAAATCTGACCAAACCTTCCCTGCTGAAGAAAGAAAATCTGCATTCTGCTCATCTATAAACCTGCCACAGACCAAATTTAAACCAGCTGCACCATGCTTTTTCTAACAAGTAATACTGTGAATCACAGAAGCTAGGGTCAGAAACAGTGTGTAAAAATACGTATGCCTCCAAAATCATGAGGGTTGGTAAAGGGGAACTCGTTGAAAGCTGTGACAACTGCTTACCATGCAAACACTGTGTGCTTCAGTGCTATTTCTTCCACCTCCTCTCAGACTGTTTTGCCTGCCTGTTAAAAAGCAGATGTAGACTAAGTACAGATAGACAGTTAACTGTGGCTCTGAGCCTGAGCTAAAGACCAGGTGTGCTTCTCATTCCTGCTTCAAATCATTAGATTTCTACCCAGTCAACATACCTTTCTGGATGGGAAGACATCAAGTTCACATTGTGCCTGACCATAAGTTCACGTTCCCATTCACAGAGCCTGGCTTGGGGAAACTAGAGCAGGTCCATGTGTGTAGAAGGTCCATGCAAGTGATCATCCTGAGCCTGGTCTTGCTCAGAACCTGCACGGCTGCTCCACATCCCAACAAAGGATGGCTACAGTCAACGTGGCTAGAAAGGCTGAGACCTCCTTCACTGATGTTTACACTTGGTTTACAGGAGGGCATTCTGAAAATCAGTTTAAATGCTTCAGGACTTCTCAATGCCTCCACAGAACTAAATGTTAATAAAAGGCTTAAAATGTAGTGTGTGTGTGTCAGTAAAAGAATGAGTCAGAACACTGGTAGCTAATTACTGGCCCAGTCCTCTCTGCTTCTGCACCCTACTTAATACACTGCCCATTTTACTCTACAATTCTTTTTTTCCACCCTGATATTTATGACATTATCTTATTCCAGCTGAGCTTAAATACTCACTAGAGTGGAAGTTGTTTTCCCTTGATTGTCTTGGAGCAAAGCTCCTCACTGCACCCACCTTATTACCAGGGAACAGAGCGTGTTAGGGGAGGAAGCCAATGACCTCAGATAATGATTCAGAGGACCTCCTAAAGTTCACTCATCTCCTTCAACTGACTCTAAATTATTATTCCCAGCAACCTCTGGAATTTCTACTCTTTTTCCTATAATAATGTTATCCAAGGAGACAGTGGCTGTGAGCATGCAGAGCACAGGGGTGGCAGTTCAATAACTCAGATCAGCTTGCGTTATGCTTCAATCCATGTGAGTTCCATAGTCACAAAAACCACACAACTCGCACCATTGCCCTTCCTTAAACGTTCACTCCTGACAGTTTGGATTTCTGCCATGGATGGGCACTTCATAAAAACTCCTGGAAAAGAAACTCATGCGTGTGTGGAAGTTATTTCTGCAGTCGTTATGCATGCTCCTGCATTAAGCATTTACACGCCACAGTAGAGTTATAGCCAGTCACTCAAACAAATTACTTTCTTCTGTGTAGAACAACTCTGGACAAGTGGCACTTCTATTATGCTGCCCATTATTATGGAGTGAAGCAGCAGATAGATAGAAATGAGACTGCCAGGGATAGGAGACAATCTAAAATATACATAAAGTTCCATTGTAAGATTTAAGACATCTTTCCGGAGCCAAGAAACATCCCGTAAAACCTGGCACGCACACGGATGTTTCCAGGCAGCCCATTGCTCTGTGTTTGGTTGAGTGGGACACTCACAGCTGCAGTTTCAAGCTCTGGTGTCACCAGGGTCAGACCCATACAGCATAACATACATTAAGAAATGAAAACCAACTTGTTGCATTACAGGTTTCCAGGAAGTATTTCCCTACTTTCAGAAACCTCATAAGAAAGTTCGACAGAAGGAAGCCAATGTTAGCAAACACAGAGCTTCCTCTGTGCTGCAGAGAGGACTCTGCTTCCATGAACAGGCTGTCATTCAGAGAAATGATGGGACTCTAATGTGAGAACTCTGCAGCACACAGGAGTAATGGGATCTTTATGCAGGCAGGAGTATTCACTATTCATTATTTGCTGTTTGTAATCTGTTTATCATTACAGTTTCAGCCAGCCAAGCGCACTGAGATGCAAATGTTTGTAACTTAGGTGAGCTCCAAACAGCCTGAGTAAACAGCTCGTAAAACCTGCACAGACTAGAAGATCTCAGCACAAACTCTTCTGCAAAGGTATGAGAACTACGTGCTATGTGTATACTGCAGCACGTATCACTTCTTTTGTAACTTTAATTCCCGCAGGCTGCCTACTCGCACCCTTGGGAACATCAACAGAGCTCAAATACTTAAAGACAAACCAAGAAACACAGTTTCAGAGTCCCATAACAGTAAGGCCCTGAGAGTTAACCAGGAACATTTATCCTACAACTGGCCTGAGATCTGATTTGACAAGTGGCCACATTGAATTCAATGTCTGTCAAGCTTTAGGAGTTGTAAAGAAATTTATTACTTCCTTTACTGAATTAATTAGTCACTGTTATTAGGGTAATTTTACATTGCTCAACAGCATTTCCTTCACCTTTTTCATTCTTCTGTGTCCTCCAACCTCCTTCATGCCCAGATACTGCCCCACAATGTATGAAAAGATAATACATTTATGCTATTGTGAAGATAAAAACTCACAGAGAATATATTGTACTACTGAATATTGTAGCACAATTCTTCCACCTACACTACTTATACTTTCATTTTTGAATGGGAGATAGATCCCACTGTCTGCCATTCCCTTTAAAGCTATTAAAAGTTATTAATCATTTCTGTTATTAAATGGTTCAGAAAGGAGGAGAGGGCATTGTAGGGAATAGATCTCCTGCCCAGTTGCTGTGGATCAGGAGCAATCGATGGAATTCTACTGGTGTAAGACTGGCCTAGAATGAATTTTCATTTCAATGGCTCCTCCTCCATTCCTTCCCACACTGTCTTGTATCATACTTTTGTGTCCTGCTTCCTAACAGCTCTGCTTTGCCCTGCACCAAGGAGACATTAGAGAGCTCAGGGGTGGTCAGGGCTGTTGCAGGATGGTTAGTGATGTACAGTTGGATTTTGCATATTTATGTAATGAAGAAAACAAATCCTTTGATGTAATTCCTGACCTCCAGCTCTTCACAGACACACAGGCACTAATTTATCTTAATGCCAGTGTATATGACAGGAAGTGTACTGAATTGATGACTGTGACCCTCACTGTCAAACAGGGAGAAAATGCATTCCATGAGACCATGCATTGTGTTCACAGCCAATACTGATCCCTTCAGAGCCACTCTCTGTTCCCCAGCCATAACACACTACAAGAAGAGCATGACCAGTAGTAACTGAGCATCCATTATTTCCTATACATGCATCCCACAGGGCAGTGCTGGACAATACATACACTAGATACCATGCAAGGTCTTTGACTGCTGCGGGGAACTGATTGAATTTAACTTGATACAGTCTCTTCCCACTTTTTTTCTGCCTGGATATATAGGGTATTTTTGTCTTGCTGGTTCATGGTTTTCAATGGTGAGAACTTTGCCAAGCCTGCACTGCCATCAGCTTTCTTCCTGGTGAGAGGAATGGAATAAACCTCTTCAGATAGCAACAAGAGAGGTTCCAGTCTGCAGAGGAGCCTAACAAAATGTCAGTGCCAGACTTCACTCAGTATCTTCCCCAAGATGGTGCTTCCATGTAACACCCTTCCTACCACTGCAGCTACACAAGTGTTCCCTTCTGAATTACATCACCAACTACTAACAGGTATTAAGATGCCAGGGGACATTTATATGTCATTTTCCATAGTCTGGCACAGTTGTTCAAGGAGAGAAGTTGACTCAAGAGACAGAGGGCAAATAGACCCGAGTTTAACTTCTTTGAATTTCCTTGTATTTATTGCCTTGCCATTCAACATGGGAACGGGCAGCAGATAATTTATGGTATCGTGCTCATAGAAACAAGTTTGTATTAAAGCAATAAAAAGCTCAGAGCACCAGCAGTTCTAATAAAATGAGAATCATCAATAGAGCAGAAGAAAGAGGGGTGGGAGAAGAAGAGATGGTCATTAAATCACTAACACCAAGGTCTGGCTGAGATGTGCTCAAGTCAATAATACCATAAAGTTTTATGCTGGCTGTACTGTGGGAAAATGTTATCATCTCAGTGCACATGAAGACAGAACCATTTAGATGTAATATATTCACCTCCAATAATAGGAGAAGGATCACTTGTGCTGTGATCTAGAACTCCGAGGAGGAGAGGTGTTGGGGTGGGAGTTAACATCTGATAGAATAGCACCCCATGCAAACATTGCTCCAGCAGGGCCACCCTGTGGGGAAGCAGACCCAAAGTTCCATCTCTGCAACTGTTTCTAAGGGATCCTCTCCCTGTATGAGGAGAAATATCATAGTAGAGACATGGTTTAAATGTACTTTGATGTCTTGGCTTTCCCCGATGTCTCGGTTTTCCCCGATGTCTCTCACAGGGACTGGAAAGAACTGGAAGTGGGAGGAATAGGAAAAGAAATGACTGTAATGTGTTTACACAAGAGAGCAGAAACTGTAACAACTCTCGCGTCAGTTACGGAAGTGTGATGTATAGTGAAGAAGATTAATTCAAGAAGTAGAACATTAAGCCTTCTTTTACATATGCTCAGAGAGGGAACAGCTGCATCTGAGCCATGAAAAGGGAAATACCAACAATGCCAAAAAAATCTTAAGAAAATGAAACCCCAATTAGTCAAAAGGAGGAAAATCCCCTGAAGTCACTGCATGTAACCACTTCTGTTACTGCTTCCTTTGCAACACCCCAGGATTTGTGCCAGTGCACTTGCTGTCCCTGCCCATCCAGCCACAGCAAGCACGCAGACCGCTTTGCTCAGTGAAACACAGGGCTGAAGGGTGCAAAAGGGTCCTTCGCTTCCAGTTTGTTTCAAACAAGGGTGGCCTTGACTAAATGCAAACTGTTTCCTAATGCTTCTGTATGGGACAGACAGAGGCTGACACATCTCAGCATTCTGCCCAGCAGCGGGGCTGAGGAGATGCAGGAGAGAAGGAGCTGAAGGGCAGAGTTTAGAGCAATAGATCTGTGGCTCTCAGAACTCAGCCCATTACCAGCAGACACCAGAAACTCCAAATGGAGAAATGGCTGTTACAGCCCTGGCTGCTCTGTGACACAGCTCATCTGTGCAGCAGAGGGAGCTTCCTCTGAGGCCTGCAGCCTGCAGGACTGGCAAGTAATCAGCTAAAAACATTATCAAGAGTGGTCCAGGGTAGAAGATAAAGAGTTAGACTGAAGAGGCGAGGTTTGCACATGCAAAACCCAAGTACAGGCAAAGGTCTTGCCCATATATGACATCAGGTTTTTCCCTGAAAGTTGTCTTTAGCTTATGCTATCAATCCTATTAATTCCACTCCACCCAAAGTTCACAGAGCAATCCCCAAGTGTCTGAATGACTGGAAAGAACACACGAGCCCACAGGTCTCTGGGCATTTGAGACTACAAACTTTCTGTGGGTTGAAGAGTAGTAAATACACAAGATTGATGAGAACTTTACTCTCTTTTCTTTGGCAAGTATGAAATCTAGAGCCTCATCATCTAGGAGGAGGGCACTGGAAAGTAGAGAGAGTCAGAATGAAGAGGCAAGGTTGGACAAGGGTGATAGAGGACTAGAAACAGGTATAATTTACATGGTTTAATATTAGTCTACCTGGACTTTCCCAGGGATGTGGAAGATGTGAAAAAGCAGATATTAAACAATTGCAAGAAGAAAGCAACATATTTTAGAACACATTTTACCATTCTGCACTTCTAAGAAGTGAAAAATTATCACAATAGGAAAGGTGCACTGAATCCCACTGATGCAAGAAATGATAGAATGAGAAGAATACAGGAAAGAAGCAAACTACGGGGCAACAGTGAGATTCTGAGGTACAATCCACTGCCAGATGTCTGCAGCACGCACAGTCCTGGAGCAGGGCTGGCAGCACAGACCCAAGCCCTCACCTCCTCCTATGCACAGAACCTTACCTCCCAACAGGTGACGAAGAGTTGTGTCCCGGAGCTCCTGCACACATAAAAGCGGTTCTGCCTTTAACAGATGCAGATTAATTGGTGCTTTTTCATCAGAGCTTTCCATCTGGAACATTGTAAAAGCCTTGGCAGAAAACCTAGGAGATCTGGAGTTGGGGGCACCGGCAGTTGCTGCGCTCTATCTCGGTGTGCAGAGGTGCAAGCAGGAGCTCTGCTGCTGAACTCCATTGCGTGTGAGACCAGCATCAAGATTCCTGACTTCTAAAGAGGGGCTCAGCAGACTCCTGGGCTCCCCTGTGGTAACGTTTCAATATAACCACCTTGACTTAAATCCTTCCACTGATTTTATGTCTTTGCTATTCAAATGAAAACTTGCTTTTGTGCTTCTGGCTGACTGAAGCACTGTGATTTTATGGTAGATTTCACATTGCAATTAACTTGCTCCCCCTGCTTTACCCTCCTCGCCCCCCTTGGATAGAGGAGCCCTGGGATTGTATCTAGGGAAACCTGAAGCCTAAAAAACAATCCCAGCATGTTGTCAGGGTGCAAAACTTGCCAAGTAAAAGGATGCTCACAACTTCTACTGCAGTCACTGAGAATAGGTGTCACAAGTTATGTAGTTCTGTATTAAATATAGTAAATACATGTACAATGTGGGATAGGATTGCAGATTCCTGCCCCATCTGTTCTGGCAAATCAGCATGCAGCCCTTTCCTCCCATCCCTGCAGTGTTCCCTTGGTTGACAGTTCCTTGGATTATGGAGTATTATGATTTAGGATAGCAGTGTTTCACCTGTACTGCAGCAACTCCCAGAATCACTGACGGCAGCTTATCCGTTGATGAACTGAATGACTCCTGAAGAAACAAATCAAATGTATTCTCATATCCCTTCCTCTGGGCTTCCTATTCTATTTGTTATATATTTTATAATTTACATAACTTGTGAGAGCTCAAAGACTGTTTGATTTAATTGTAGAGCAGAGAGAACTCTCTGCAGTTACAGGTGATTCTCCTGCCTCCCAACTGCACATTCCCATGTATCCAAAAAAATCCAATGAGAAACCTTCTCCAAAGGTTTAACTTACTCCAAGCAAACAACAACTTGAACTTCAGTGTCTGCATTTCAGAATTTGGTCTTAAAGCACTGATTAAAATCTAAGCCCTTAAATCTCATGTTTTTTTCCATATCTCTGCAAGTGATAAAATTGAAGTGCTTTAGTTTGACTTGGTAGCATGAGCCAAAACAGCATTGTGTATATAACAAAACCAGCTACTGGATTGTTCCAGTCTTGGCAAGAATGTCCAGCTTTTCTAGAGCTAATATTGATAGTAACAGCTATCACATCGCGAAGTATATACCAGTAAGTAAAAGGGTTCTTCAGTGCCATTTCAGTCACTGAGGTGTTCAAAGTAAACCTGGTAATTGTTTTACCCCACTATTATTGCTATTGTTCTCCTGCAAACAGCACACACAGGAAAACATGGAAGGAGAAAAGGAGCCTCTCCTGGTTTATTTTTATATACTCCAGAAAATTATAGCACAGCTAATAAAATGAGGGTGTCCTGCACAAGCTCCAGTATTGTATAAATCATGAATAATACATCAGGCAAAAATGAGAAACTGCAATAGAATCAAACCTATATGGAAATAAATAAAACATAACAGCAGCACTGCAATCACGTTAGCTCTGTTGATAAAAATGTGTTTGTGTTTGCAAGAGGAGAAGGGAGGAAACTTCTCTAGTAAATGATTGTAAAAGCATTAGTAATAATAAGACCTACATGGCAAGCCAAGAGAACTGGTAATTAACCAATAAGAGTCCAGACACCTGAAGCTCTTTGGTGGAGGAGGTAAAAACATGGGAAGCCAAATGTAACAGTACCTTTAAGAAGGTGTCATGGATGAATCTTGAGGGTGGATGGGAACACACACCCTGCCTTGCAGAGCAAATCTGAATTTCCTAATGGTGTCTTGCAGCATGTGTCTCTAATTCTGCATGTGAAAAAGTTGTGCCTGAGGAAACCAGAGGGGACTCAGGAATTGGGGGCTATCACCTCAGTTCTTCACCTTGGGTAAGTGTGGGGTTAAATCCCAGCTTTGTGTTAGCCATAGATTCTTTCAGGTGTGTTACCAGGAGGGAAGGTGCCAGTTCAGGGCACAACTCTTTCACTTTCAGGAAGAAGAGAAATTAAGAAGGAAGAAGGTGGTTCATGACACTCCGCTGGAATCTGCTGCAGACTCCTGGTGAGATCTCCTTATTCTTCTATGTACTTCTCCACACCTCCTCCTATCCAAACTTTATTCCTCCCATTACCTAATGGAATAGAGTTCCACCCAAAAAGGCGGCTTTGGTAGGTTCTGAGCTCAGCAGAACTAAGCTGTGAGGTTATCATATTTAATGGAAGTCCAAAGAAAACATTCAAGGACAAAGACTCCACTTCCACAATTCCCTGTAATGATCCCTATGCTTCAAAGTAAATCTCTTACCCCTAAGATTACTATAAACATTTTATGCAAATGGGGTGCATCTCTCATTTTTTTAAGATTCATAATAATCTATGCATATCTTTATATTACTGCTTAGAGCCATTAGCCAAGAGGACTTCATGTTTTTATTCCCGTTGCATGCTGGATGTATTTTATTTCTTTGGGCGGCAGCTTTTATTATTAAAGTCAGCAAAACTTGATGAATCCTATTACCTGCCCTTCTCCCTTCCAACCAGACATGATTTATGAGTCAAAACCCAAGTCTGGATTGCTAATAGCCTGCTTTTCTCTGATCTTCTTTGCATTCTTTGCTTCTGAATGGGAACAAAATTGAAAGTAATAGCTCAAAATAACTCTGATTATTGAACAACAATAAGTAGCTTGGAGAACCTATTTACCAAAGTATTCCTAGGATATCATACACATTCACGGACAGTGTGGGATGGGGTTTGTCCAAAGCTGTAAGCCAGTGACATGCTGTGCTTGCTGCCCTTCTTGGAGAAGGCAGGCATTTCCTTCTTCTATTTCCCAGTCTTTTAATGACTGCGACGCTCCATGCTTCCCACTGCTGGAGCTGTGGTGATGTTTGTCATGTGCAGGTCTCAACATGATGGAAATCACCCCAGTAACAATGATTACAAAACATGGATGGGGTTTGTAAGCTTTCGTACCAGTGGAGTACCCTTTTTGTACTGCAATGGTCAGTAAAAAAGAAGTAAAAGCTGATTTTTCACTTCATTCATTTACAAAGAGCTGCAGCCTTCACTGGACAAGTACTGAAAGCCAAATAACTTCAATCAAGCTTTAACAAAGAGCCAGCAAGGTGTGACTGGAAGGTCGGCACCGCAGCTCTCTCAGCTGCATGCCAGCACTCAGATGCAGTTATGCTGTGGCTGCCCTTCAGTGAAGGCCTCTGGAAGTCTTACAGCACCATCTATAAATATTCAGTTGTTGAATGCAGCAGCAGGAAGAGCCTTTAATTTAATTTTGAAGGCTGCAACATGCAAATCTGATGGAGGGAAAAGGCTCTCCTGCCAAAGCGCGGCACTGGCTTCCAAACCCCAGCATTAATGCCACAGTTTAGGAAGCATCCTCTTAAGTTGAACTCTCTCTGGAAGAGCAGGAAAAGAAGAGCACAGGTCTTACACTTTCTTGCTGCTGCTCCCACCAATCCCATTCAAGCTAATGGGTACTCAAGAGGTTTGGCACCTTGGGATTTAAGTGGTTGCTATTGATATTCTGGCAGCTCAAGGGAGCCTGAAGTTTCCTGAGGATTTTAGCTTGGGTAAGAGCTGTATGAATAGGTGCTAAGAGTTTATCCCTACCCCAAAAGCTGCAAATGCAAATAGATGGTGGATAAAAGGCAAAGACAAAAGCACAGAGGAGTGAGGTCCTCTGCCTGTGGCCAAAAGTAGATTTGGGGGCATTCAGAGGAAAGGAGCTCCTGTGCTTCTCACCAGCTCAAGCTGCTGCCTCCCCAGCTGCTGTCAGTGCACAACTGCTCCACACACCAGTTCCTTCTGCTGCTGCTGCTGTGAGGCTCTGTTCTGTGAGAAACTCAATGTGAAATGCAGAGACAGGAACAAAACCACTCCAGCAACAATTAAAAAGGGGGAGTTGTTAATTTGAGATAAAATGAAAAGACCAACTACCCCACAAGCAAAATTAAAGGCATTTAAGGCTGAGGATCTGAAGACCTGTTAGAGTAATAAACCCCAGGACACTTCTTTGCCTTCTTTACTTTCTTCTGTACAAGGAAGTTAGATGATCAGCTCTCCAGCTACCCAGAATTAACTATCCAGGGCAGAACTGGATGGAAAATAGATGAACTGCTGATAGCAGCTCCCTTTGTAAGAAACATGGAATGCACTGGGATAAGATAGGGTAAGATCAGGAAGCAGCCCATACCCAGCCCTAGCCAGAAGAGGATGCTTGGGAAACAGGCCATGAAATAAAACTATCACTGAACAAAGAGGATCAGAGCAGAGAAAAAGCTTTTGTTGCCTAAGGATAGTGAACCTTGGCAATGGCCTAATAGACCTTCAGCTCATATTCATGGGCTGTCACTCAGAATGGGGACACCAAAGACAAAGAAGGGACTCACGATTCTGAGCAGGGGTCTTGGGACATCGTATACATAAAGCTGAAGTGCTAGTTAAGTTCATAGAATCACAGGATGATTTGGGTTGGAAAGGACCTTAAGTTCATCCAGTTCCAACCCCCTTCCATGGGCATTTAGCACATCTTTGAGCAACCTGTGCCAGGGCCTCACCAACATGATGGTTACACAGAGACACACAGGTTGTAAAAAAGATCCAAAATACAAGCTGGCGGGTGGTTTGCTAGCAAAGGATTGTGTTCTCCAAATATGAGTTACCTACAGAATGAGTTATCATAACAAAGGCTACCCCAGTGGAAACCATAAGCTCAGAGTGCTCATGAAGATGCTTTGGCTTCTGCTTTTCCCAGCATATTAGCCAAAGTCAGGCAGCTGTTTACCCATATCCCTGCAAGTTCAGGGTGTTACCCTGAAACCTGCACACCCAATTCTGAGGAACACATGCTGAGAGCACAGAAGAGGTTAACAAGAAAGGAGAAGCACATCTTCATGTAGTGCAATTTCTTACATTCTCTACTTAATGATTCAGATGCTGTGGTGTGGTTTAGTATGAGTTGTGACTTCTCACATTTAATGAAGTGAAACCCTCTTGGCCCACTGTGAGATGTACGCAAAGATGAGAACCCAGTAATTTACAGCATTCGTGACCTTATTACAACGTACTTTTTGCTTGACTGCTCTTCAGACCTAACAGGAGCTGTTATCAAGGGCTCCATGGAATATTCGTTATTATTTATAATTGGATGTAAAAGAGATTTATCTGTAAAAAGATGTAGCTTAAAAATGTAATTTTCAATAATTTTATGCTAACTTAAAAGAAAAACAAGCTACTCTTTAAGGTTATTATTCATTTCAACGATGCTGATGAATGCTGCTCTTCGCAGTGAGAGACAAGTAGTACAGGCTTTGGTAGACTGCCTTCTAAAGGGTAACTCACTGTTGAGCCAGCAGAAGCAATAGATACCCTCCAGGGGACTGCTGACTTGTTCTTCACTTGAAATCTGTAACCTGAAATGCTGCTTCCAGGTTACTACTGTTGCAATCCATATCTTGGTGCCAAGCAGGATGGGTACCACAGTAATTACAACCTCCTAAACCCTCATTAGGAAATACGTACATTCTGCCAATTCATTTGGGGTCTAATGGAGACATTATCAGGTATCGTGATTTCCACCTACATTTGTTGCTCCCGTACTTCAGGCAATTTACTCCTTTGACGCACGGACTGTCCACCAGTTGTATGGACAGATCCTGACACTGGGGGGCAATAAACTCAACATTGCTGGGAGCCCCAAATGTTCTGGAAGCCTGATTCATTTGGGATGACGTAGAACTTCATGAATTTCTAAATCCAGAGATGGGATTTATTTGGAAGTGAACTAGAAACCTAACACCACTAAAGAATGCTAGACAGATATAATTGAGGATTCCTAGAGAAATTCAGCATCCATCCTAACTGCTTGCCTACAAAATGGTACAGTGTGTCAGATGGTGCTTGTGTAGCCCAAGATACATCTTTTCCTTCCAAATTCCTATTACTTGGAGCTCAGCCTTGCAGTTATGGTGAAAAAAATAAATCACATCCATTCAACTTAAACCAGTTTTAGTAAACTCAGAGTGTAGTCCCTCCTAAAGGAGAATTTATCTCAGTAAGAAATCAGACAATACAGTAAAAGATCTGCACTAAGCTTTGTAATGCTTACACAGATCCAGTTTAGGACACTCCTTAACTGGGCTCATCATCCTTGTGGATTGAAGCTGGAAATAAGTGCAGAAGTCGTGCAAGAATAACGATGGGGATCACAATGGAATACACTGTAAATCCCGATCAGCAGCGAGAACTGACCAAGGTTTTACCTGATTCTTTCCCATTTTATCATGTAGTTAGGCATCTTTGGACCAGTCTAATGCCACTTCGCAAGCAAGGGATGCCAACAGCTGCCCTTGCTCTTAAGAGGTGAAAAAGATGCTATCAGGCAGTTTTGAGATCTCTGTCTGAGGTTCCCCATCATCACTACATAGATAATGCTTCTCCTACGCTGTAAAATGCTTTAAAAGTTTCACAGGAGTGTATGAAATATTGGTACATGTTGTATTATTTGCTCAGAATAGATTGCAGTGAAACAGCAAAAGGCTTTTTAGCAAGTGCTGTTTATTCCTATTTAGTCCCGGATTCCACCATCTGCATCACAAAGGGTCTGCATCTGCTGTTTCATTTTACTTCTGGTGGCTTATCATGACAGACCAACAAAAAGATTGCAATGTGAAAAACTTCTTCTTTCAACTTTTCTAATCTTTGCAACAACAATTTAACAAACGTTTTCATGTTTGCATCTATTGGGGCTTTTTTTACATCAGGTCATTCAGAGCTTTCATTTGATTGCTTGAGGAAACCAAACTGTTGCTGCTCAATCTCTTTGCAATGTTCCCTATAGTGCAGCTACTCAGAGAGCTATCAAAGCACCAGTGGAGGGCTGATAAAATCAATCTGTTAAAATCACCTATACAATTTGTTCTTTCTCCTTTCCCCGCCCCCTCCACCTTTTGAATAAGGATGCCTGGTTATTATCCAGCCACCTGAATAACAAACGAATTCCCTCCTGTACTGTGTTGCCACTTTGATAATGCCATATTGCTATAGAGAATGTTTGCCTCTAAAGATTGGAGATTTGTCTGTAATGCTGGAGGTGTTCAAGCTGTGGAGGATATTGCAGAGGTAGCTCACAAACAGCTGCAACTTCTATACTAATATTGCCCCCCCCCCCCCTTCTTAGCAAAGAGCAAGACTACTCGGGGATCATGAAGTCCAGATCCCAGTTATGGCAACAGACTGGAACAGGATATGAAAGAGAAATAAAGGTCTTCTAGTAACAGAGTGGCCAGCCCTGCCTTAAATACCACACCACCATCCTCTAGGAAGATCCAAGCCCTTCTCTCTATACTCTGTAGCTCAATTACCAGAGTCTGGCAAATACACATTCTCCAAGTCCACTCTTTGCCCACTCTTTGAATCATTCCATAGTCCCTGCTCCAGGCTCTCATCTGCATGGCTCCAAGCACCTGCTGGTCAATAGACAGAATTAGCTTCCTGTTACTCACCCTGTGCTACAGGCAGTTCCATTCTAGCTGTTCAGCTCCCTATGGCAATATTGAAGGAAAATATCCCTTGGGTAAAGTCAGCATTGTGCTTTCATGGAACTACAGTTGCTTCCAGCAGCCCTGGATACAAAAGCTCTGAAGACTGAAGTTGCCTTGCAAATCCAACACTATCACAAACCTCCATACTGAAATGCCAGTTCATGAGTAATCTTTTTCCCCCTAATAGGCAGGCTTAAATTGACTTAATTTTATGAGATATAGCCTTAGCAATTTCCTTTTGTGATTTACAGGATTAAAACCTGTTTTCCTGTTGGCAGGCAGCACTGTTCACCAGCCTCCCATCTCCTGTTCCCATTTCATTTAGGCAGAGTGATCTGGCATTATTAAAATTGGATTGTTTCCTTATCCCCATTAAACAAAAGGTGGTTTGATACCAAGTGTTAATATATTATTGCTTTATGTTCCTCCCTGTCCATCAAAACTCCAGCCTGCACTCTGGGGCACAGCAGGAGCTAATCATACAGTAAGAATCAGTGGTAGTGTAAGCAAGACCTATCCAGCCTTGCACTGGTTTGTCCTTAAACATTAAGATTTTCCTTTCTAGTCTTTTCTGCTGCTCTTACTTAACAATAGAGGACAGCAGAGAGGTAACTGAGTGTCCTGTCCCAAGACTCCTACCCGCCAGGCAAGTGTGACAACTAAAAAGGGTCCTTCCTGAGCATCACACAAAGAAAAGGTCAGCAACTGGGACATGACAGAGCCTTGTTTGTGTGATATTAGAAGGAGCTAAGTCATAATCAAAAGGCACACATGCAAGGCATGGTGAGACATGAGGAAGAGATCTCTGCTACAGCCTTGCAGGCAGCACAGAGGGAAGGAGCATGGTAGTCCAGGAGGAAAGGAAAATCAATCTTCTGGTGTGACATGATATTCCTTTGATCAAACTAATCTTTTCATACTTCTCTTCCCTTTTGTTGTTGCTGTGAACATCTTTTGCCTCGGGGGGGGAAAATGAAGAGACACAAATAGATAATATACTGGCATTTGAAATCAACCAACAGGGCACGAACTTACTTAGGTGGAAATAGAAATAACCAAGTCTGATTGTATTGATTTACCACTCAGTTGTGAATCCTGCCCTTCTGGAGCCACCGGAAGAAAAATAGAAGCCTATCTTAGGAGGGAGGGAGGAAGCAGTGCATATAGACTCTGCATTAGTTCTCATTTCTCTCCTTTCACCATGCTTTCTTTTCCAGTGAGGCCAGTTCAGAGCCCAAACCTGCTGCTGAACACTGACTATTGCTTCACTTTTTTCCAGAAAGATCCATAGGTCAGATTTAGGTGAAGCAAAATGCACTTCTAAAGGTCCTGAAATGAGACGTTAACATGCTTGCCCTTTTGAGGAACTGTCACCCGATTTAGCAGAGATTTCTAGAAGATGAGTTCACTAAGTTCATGAAATACTCTCCCATGGGAAGTTGCTGAGGTTCTTTCACCAGATGTACTCAAGAGAAAATTCAATTTAACTGTGAACTGCAAAGGTTTGCTGAAAGTTAAGAATTCACAAGATCCCAGGAAGGGAAAGAGACTACAGTTGCCCTTTAAATCTGACACTAGGGCTGGAGTTTACTGTCTGTAGGACATCTATCCATGTAAGATTCTGAAGAACAGAGTCCAGTTCTCTTGTTTCCACCACTGACATGACACTGGACATTAACATGAGAGATCACACTAATTTTTAGCCTCTTGGAAGCCTCCAGACCCTACATAAAACGTGTTAAGGATGGGTTTACCATTGCTCGCCTTGACTTGTTTAAGCTAAACCACAGCATGCATCAGTACAGGCGCTGTTTGAATACTTCAGGTGTTTCACACTGCAGGAGCTGTAGCAGGGGAGACAGAACCCCACTGACCTTTTCAGTATTCTGTATTGTGACTTGCTGGAGTCATTTGACTCATTTGCCGGTTTTACAGCTCCAGTGAGAGACAGAGCAGGGTGGAATGGTCATCCCAATCAACATAGGAAATTATGAAAGGTCAGCATAGTAAAGTACCCAAGGATATTTCAGGGAATACATATGGGCATTAAAATTTAGCTGCAGTCTCCGTGCCAAAGCCTGTAATGAGAGAAGAAAATGGGAGCCTATGGTTTCATCTCCTGTAGGAGCCAGGAATTACTTTTCATGCACATATTTGTAAGGCAAATGCACAGACAGGACACAAACTTGAACACACGCCTGCAAATCACCATGTAAATATGTCTAGTCATGCAAATTATTACAGGGCAGTTTATGAAGTAAACTACATAATAAGTGAATGGAATAGGTGGGTTGGGGGTTCTCTTTTTTCCCCCTCTCTTTAGCTTGATGTTCTACCAGCTGCAATGGAAACAACAGTCCTTGCCCTCCTGCTGGTTGCTATCAGCCCAAATTCAGTGAAGAGGCACTGATTTGTACTGCCTGAAGCTTTGGCTCCCAGGAATCACACACATTTACTTCAGCCCTTTCTGACGTCAGCTTCCAAGTTGTCCTAAACCCTTGAGATGGCTGCAGAGCTCTTTGGCTCACCACAGCAGTGTTATTCAGGGAGAGCTGCACATCACCTCTGTGCACGGTGCCGTGGCTCCGTTGGGGCTCGCAGGTACTGCTGGGTTGCAAAAAACAGTAGAATTGATATTTATTTACCAGCAATGTTCTTCAATAACTTAAGCTAATGCCAGAGCCCAAGATGAGCCTGTGAACTGATGCATAAAAAAGAATCTAATCTTGGCAAATTAGATACTAAAGAGCAGTACTAACTATGGTTTAGATATCCTGTTTGATAATCTGCATTCAGAACAACTTTCTTGACCTGATACATCTGCAGCAAATTCTCCTGTGCACAAATTTCTCTGTTGAAACAATCACGAGTGAGAGTAAATAAATAGCATGGTAGCTCCAGTAAGGGTTTTATTGATTTACTTTTCACTCCTCTGAAGCTGGCCTTGATTCAGGTATTTCTACGTAAGGTTCATTTTTGAAGCCTCTTTGGCAGCAGTTTCAAGTTTCTTCTAATTCCTGCAAATTTCAAGTCAGATTTGGAGCTGTTGTTGATACCAGAATATCTTATTAGCAATAAAAGTATATTACCTATAATTGAATAGCTTCTCAATTAACAAGTTGGAGAGCCAGCAAAAGCAGGCAATTCCCTCTGCTGCATCCACAGCAGGAGGCATCTGAATTACCAGAGAGTCGATTAGTACACTTCCACCCAAATAACAAATAAGTACATAAAATGCACAAGACGGAAATAGGCAAATATTAGCTCTATGTAAAATGAACGCAGGAGAAGTTTAACAATATGGAGAAAAGTACTGTTCAATGTGTGACTTCTATTTGAAATACAGCCAAAGAAGTCTGTAGATGCAAACAGAGAAGGCACAGGAGTTATTCCGTAATACCTCCAGGACCACACAAAGGATGCAGTGTGCAGCAGTGACAAAGAGGAACTGATCTTCCTTCACTCGATCCCAGCTCAGCAGCAAAGAATCTGACCTCCTCAATCCTAGCGAACTTAACCAACCTTGTCTTTATTTTTCAACAAACAGAACCTTGCCCTAGGGAATTTGCACTGAAATTAATATCATTATAGTGTTGTTTAAGCACAGGGAGAAAGAACTAATCCTGAGACACTTGTATTTTGTTTGTACAAGCTCCTTTCATGACATTAACTCCCAAGTGTTTATTATTTGCAGAAATACATCTCTGGCATTTAAAAAGTCAGCTTTCATCTGTTGGAGCTAAATATGCATGGTGTTTCCATGAGCAGTGTGTAATTGGGTAATTCTAATTGCAAAGAAGAAGCTTTTCCTTCTTGGAAAACAGGTTGAAGTTTGTCTAAGGTAATGAAGCAGGGGTCTGAAGATCACTCATGGAACAAATTGCATTAAGTGAAATCAGGCAGTTGTCTGTTTTGATTTTTTCCCCTGTAAAAGCTCGATGTCACCCAGTCCCCACTGCTGATGGACTGTTTTTATCAAGCTTATTCTATGAAGAGACAAAAATTAAGTGATTAAGGAAAAATATTACAATCAACTCCCATTCATTCATCTCTCCAAACCCCATGGTACTTCAGCCCAGTTTCTAAGTCACTTTCAATAAATAAGATGGGGACAGAAACGGGAAGGTTGTTGCTATGTAACTTACAGCATTGAAATGGATGAGGCACACTGACCTTTGCCTCCGGAGATGATGTGCAAACTATTTATATGCACAGCTGTACAAATTACCAGAGTTTAATGTTAAATTCCATGGAAAATCATCTTTGCTGTTCTGCTTTTGAGGAAAGAACAGGGTTTAAATATTTAATAGGCTTTCTTACTGGGCAAGAATATTTAATATTATGTAAGTGAGCAGCACAGAGACCTCATTCAAGGCTCTGGCTTCAAGCATTTGGCAAGCTCTCCTATAATGAGAGTGAAAATGATAGGTTCATCAAATCATAAGCAGCAAAAGGTACCAAAGAATATTTTGGAGGTTCAGCAAAATCCCTTTTATCATGTGCTTTCTGTAGCACAACTTTCAGCAGTGTGTCCTCCCTCCTGCTGCCTGCTCCAAGTGGCTGCTGAATCCCCAGTGGAGTTTGCCTTCCCCCTCGAACATGCAGGTAAGTGATAATTAGATTTCAGGTTTACAGAAAAGCCTTCAGAACTTCCGTGTAACATTCCCAATATGCTGATAAGCTGAAAATCTGTTCTCACTGTAGTTTGACAAGCACCGGTGCAGGCCTGCTCAGTTCTGGAAAGTGCAAACACGACTAATGCAGTGCTCACCAGCACCAGCTGAAAATGACGGGAGATTCTGGCTTTGTGCTGAGATTGAGAGTTAAAACCCTTCCAAACAGGGGGGCAGCAGGAGTGAAATAAGAATTCACAGTCCAGTAGAGCTCAAGGTGTTTCACAGCTTTTAAAGAACCTATTTTAAAGACACAAGAGCAGAGGCACAGAGAGGCAGAGCAAGCTGCATGACAAACCAGCAGCAAAATTTGAACTTAGACCCAAAATGTCCAAGGTTTTATTTCATGACATTCTCACTGCAAACCTCTCCTAGGAAGCAGAACACAGAGGCAGGATCCTGCAATGAAGTCTTTAATCCCAACAAAGGCACCCTGACTGAAAGACAAGACCGAAGATGTACAAGAATATTCCCTATGGCCCAGTCCTGTGTGTTCCAACGAGATTAAACACCCTGACACTGAGTGTTCTCAACTCTGCAGAAACCACAGCAACAACTATTAAAGGTCTGTCAGAGCCTATAAGCATTTTGTGCAGCAAGTATATCAAGTTATGAATAAATACTGACATATTTAATACATTTCCTTTGGGGCCTTGTGATGTATACCCCAAATATTACTCTGCTGAATGTACCACTTCATTATTGTCCAGAAAGGCGAGAGAACACATTATCAGTGAACACATAATGGCTTTTACTTGAGACTTCAGATGATAAAGACACTAAGCAGTGCATGTGGGTAGTAAGAGACCCTGGTAGACGGATGATAAGATCTGTGTCTTCCTTTTGTTGTTCTGTCTTCATCTGAGACAGCATTGGGGAGGTTGGAAGATGTGAAAATTGCCTGTGGATTGTGTGTGGCAACATACATTGCATCACACTCCTGAGTTAAATAATAAAGTTGGGGAAGGAGTTGGGGTTATTTTGGATTGTGGGTTTGTTTGGGGTTTAAGTTTAGGGTTCAAAATATTAAACAAGAGAAACTTTCAATCTGATTTTAAAATGTTACCAGGTTTTATGGACTGAGAATTCTACTCCCTTTCATTTCAATATGAAGAAATAGTGTATGGCAATACAGCGTGTAAGCAGGGGTCAGGCTGAATTACTAGGATTTGGATACTGAGTCAGAAGCACTGGGAGCACAGGCAGAGGCTGATGGCCTTCCAGGGGCAGTAAATCCCATGTGGGACCTTCTGGACTAGAGACAAAAATCACAATTCGCCTATTTTTTTTTGCCCTCACATCTTGCAATCCAAGAGAAATTGTATTAGATCAGTGCAGCTCCCAAGAAAGCCTGAGGCTGTAAGAAGCAGTATGAGTGAACAGGTCTGTGGCAATCCCACCTTTGAGTCAGCACTGGATCAATTACCAGGCATGATTTTATGGTTTGATGGACCATAAAGCTTCAGGCAACAAATGTGGGGTATGATCTTGATCATGTGAGGTCATTAAAGATCCCATAGCACTACTTGTTTGCAGCAGGCTATTCATCTGGCTGTCCTGGATCAATTTTAGTTCAGGCCTTTCAAGAGAAAATCCCCGTATGCAATTTCTGACTTACTCATCACCTCTAGGATTCAGCTGCTCTGTGGGAGCATCACTGTTTCAAACACTGCAATGTCACCCCAAAGGCAGCCAAGTATTTTCCATTGGCTTGCGAAAAACTGGGAATGTTTTATTTAATCTCCCTAATAAAGGGTTATTTAACACAGAAAATGGGTTATTTGGGTTTATGGCACAACGTAGACATGAACAGGAATGGTTAATTTTTAAAAGGCAGTTTCCTGCCTGAGTTTGCATGCAAATGGAAAAGCCACTTCCTGGTGGCAGAGCTTGGACTCAAAATTGCAGGCAGCTAGATTTAAATATACAAAGCCCTCCACATATTACAGTTCTTTATGCACTATTGGAGCCTTCCATAAGGTTTTAAAAGAGGCCATAAGTAATACATAATTCTTCGTGTGGGTCCTCGGAATTGGACGTTGATTTATACCAGCTGAAAGTTTGACCTCAAACCCAGGGAGAGATTCAGCGCTCAAACTGACAAGGATACCACAAAAATTACAATACTTGACTATTGTAAGGCTGGTCTAAATGAAAGACAACCAAGAACAGCAGAAAGAGGGAAAGAAAACACTTAAAGTTGGGTTTAATCTGCATGTGCTGAGATACTCCACACAGGAGACAAATAATTCAAGGCTACAGGCACCGAGGACTTCATAGAAAAAGGAGGATATTTATTACCAGTGCTGGAGCATATAGACTTATTTGAAAGGTAGATTTCTTTCTTTTCTTTCAGGAAACAAGGATTTGTATTGCCTTTATATTCTCTTGCTCTGGACAGGTGAATCATTCTTGGGAAAAATACTTACATGATTCAGCATTACTGTTTCTAATGTGAAAGGGAATTAGAAACACTGTTAGAAACACAGGAATATAACAAGCAGCAAAGTGTTGCAGATGTTTTTTGTACTCACACACATTTAGTGCCCGTTAGACCTCAGGACTGAATAAGCAAATAGCTTTTTTGGAGGCAGTGATTGCATTAAGAGCAATAGCTCAAATCCAAAGGCTGAGGTATGCAACAGTCTTCATCCTGCTGACTTTAAGCAGGGTTTCAAAAGCAGTTGTGAAATACCCACTAATGGGATTTTCCAAAGTTTTTAGTATATGAATTTGTCTTGAATCAATGACTGTAGCATGTAACATGCACTACATAGCATGACCCACACATGGGTGATGCATGCCACGTGTATCATGAAGACCCTGGAGGTGCCCATATGGGTTTTTGTAAGTAGAAGAGATTTTTCATCTTACCTCATTTTCACAAGCCATGGCTACCTCCAATACAAGCACCCACCTTTGCTTCTGCATCAGAGAGAGCAAGTCCTTCACCTTCAGAATGCTGCCCAAGTCCAGCACTTGCCCGGCTTTAAGCACTTCACTGCTGCTACCAGTTGGAGGATTGGAATGGGAAACAGATTTACTAGTAAAGAGCTCGTTGTTGTTCTTTTACTTCTCAATATTGCTTTCAATTTACCAAGAGCCCTAATTTTCTTATCAGCGATGGTGCTTTAAGCACACTGAATTAGACTCCTGATTCATAACTGCCATAAATTAGTTTAAGATTAAACAGCTCAATAAAAATGCTAAAATGATTCCCAAAAGCCAACAGGAAATGGGAAACAATGTGAAAATATGAGCTGGAGAGATGGAAGCAAATGACAAGGAACAATAAGAGCAAGACCCAGGAAACTGGTGATTTCCACTCACTTTCTAATCGCACTGCACATGTATCTGTGCACCCTGCTGCTTTGTTTAGAATTTCAGTGTAAACCAAATTCCTTCAACCTTCACAAAACAAATAAAAATAAAGGAAACCCTACTTTTCTCCAGCCAGGAAACACTCAGTGGCTGCAGGAATACAGGGTTTTTGCATCTCAAACCCCCTTCAAAATACACTAAGTCAAAACACAATTTACCTTGGCAGAGTTTCAACGTACATATAAATTTCATTCTATAGAGAATAAATGTTTCATCAAAATTGATTCCTTTTTCTGGGGTAAAAAGACACGATTCCAACTGACTCCACTTAGAGCTGCTCATCTCTTCTCCCACAAATAGTTCCATTTATTTCAATGGAACCACTCTGTGGAGAAGTGCTGCCGATTCCAAGTGCAGGTACCACAGTGCTATCATCCGTCAGGCTCACATCACTGAGATCCCTCACACAGCAAAGCGGCACAGCAGGATCTGGCCAATGGAACACATCCTGCTCAAACACTTGACATGGAGTTGAGTGATTCACTAGCAGTGATGCACATCAACCGAGACACCCACAATCAGCATTCCTGATCATATGGGTTTTCAGGACCATTACACCTCATCTGATCAAGGACTGATGATTTCATCACTCCATTGTTATCACCCTGGATCTGATGGTTGATAGAACTACATCTTGTGCTATAAATACAAGGAGAAAAGCATATTTAACTGCAGGGTGCTACCTCAGGTGAGACGACATCTGCAGTGGTTTTCCAAAGCATCATCTCAGTTTGATGCTTTGTGCATCTGTCAGCTTGTAAAAATAGACAAAGTTTAGCCCAATAATTGCCTTTAGGTTTTATATAAAACATCGGTCCCAGGTGGAGGTATCAGTGGCCTTCAGTGAGGTGAATCAAGAGGTGGTGGTGTGGGGAAGTGAAAGTAGCACTGAGTTAATACAACACATTGTCCATTGTGGATTCACTTTTGTCCTAGACATTCCGAACCAAATGAAGTTTCTAGTGTGGAGAATTTGATTCTGAGCTCTGCACCATTTAATCACATTTCTTTTCACTACCTGCTCACAACAACTCACCTTCTATTGAACATAACTTAATGCTATTATATTCTGAGGACCAAGTGCAGCTGAAACTTCATTAGTTCGGCAACACTACCTGTCAGGTAGACTGGCTGCAGCCCAATGGAAGGTGGCCATGTGTGAAGAAACAAGGTTAAAAAACCAAACCACAGCATGGAGAGAAGATGCAGAAGACAGAAGTGATTCTGTATGTATAACATAAAAGCAGGTATTAGTAAACTGTGTGTGTCAGGTTTTATACAAGCTTTTCCACTCTAAACAAGTATAGAAGCAGCAGCAGATAATGCTCCTTGTGAGCGCTGGATGGAAACTGCATTCCCGGCACAACAGCAAGAGCAAAAGGGAGCAGACCTTCCTGACCCCCACAGCAAAGCTCCAGAGCTAATAACATTTTTGCAAGACTTTGACAAGTTGATCAGAAATGTTGTGCTTGTGAAAAGGGTATAAAGAGGCCTGCTGGACCCAAAGCAATCACACAATGCCAGGGTCTAAATGGATTAATCTTCTCACTGTAAAGCATCAGCCTTGTGGGTCTGACTCTTCTCATCTCTGTTTGCACTGATGTCTCTCAGTGCAAATATTCCTGGTGTTATGGAGCTGTAAACTCAGAGCTGACCTGTTCAAAGAACTTGGTCCAGATGAAACCTCTTCCAGAGTGCTGGATCTTCCCCCGACTGCATTCAAGCTCTGTATCCTGAAGAACTGGCTTTGTGAAAGTTGAGAGATGGGCAGGCCTGAGGCTGCAAACTGCTTCTGCCCAAACTGTTGATGACATTGACCAGATGCAGCTTCTGCAAGCCATAAGGAAGTTCTTTTTTCTCCTTGCACAATTTCAAGAGCAGTCATGGTTGGAGGGCTAAATCAAAGCAGTACATCTTCTGAGGAAGAACTGTAGCTAATAGAATCTAACCGTAGAAAAAGGAATTAAATGGAAATAGTCTGATAATCAGTTAAGCAGATACATGGTTTTGTTGGAGTATTTTCAGAACAAAATGTTTTTCACCAGTCTGTAGTAATTTGAAGAACTAAAGAACATCATTGCTTAGGAAAAGTCAGATAATAGCTACCAGCAGACTTGTCCACTTCATGCCAAGATGTTCCATTTTCAACCTCTTTCCCTTTTGCTTCCCATTAGGCATTAGTCCATAGTCCACATTGAATATTACTAACCTTACTGACAAAAAAGCAAAGATTCTAATTCTAGAATCAATTTATGGTCATATTTTCTCTCTGCAACATTCCTGGAACACAAGCACCCCATCTGTGAAAAACAGAGGCAGTACAAATAAACGCAAGCTGTGATCCTGCAGCACTTGGGGTCCTGTCTCTACAAAGCCATTGCAACAGAGGGAAAGAGATCCACAAGCGATCTGTATATGCAAATGGGAGCTTAAAAATGGACATCAAGCCTCTAGTTCAGAAAAAGTCCCTTAGTCAAGAAAGTACGTGAGTTATTTAAATTGTGTGTATATTACAGCAGCGAAGCACCAGATTAGTGCTGTTTTAAAGACAGCGTCTTTAGTGGTTTGTTTTCCTTTCTACCTTCCATGTGTTGGGCAACATCAGCTTCATTATACAAATATCCACTTATTTTTTTCCATCAGAACTCCTCGTTTGATCCTTTCTGGCTCCTATTCAGCAAATATGCCAGATGTTGTAATTTGCACCTGCTTGGTTAGGGTTTGAAAAGCCTCATTATTTTTAGGTTAGCAGAAGGAAAAGTGTCTTTGGAGCCTTTGATGAATTCCATGAACTTTTCCCACCTATTAACTCTTGCAGCTGGTTGTTACCAAGAAGCAGGAATCCATCAATGACTTGGAGCAGGTCAAAGCCAAAGCAGTAAAAGGTGTAGCAAAATGCTGTTTAGCCAGTTTATATCAGCTATTTGGTACAGTCTGAATTCACCACGTTGATGTTCACAGCACACTTATATGTGGTGTCACTTCACAGACCAGGACTAGAAAGTAGAAAGTGACACTTGGCCTTTATTAAACATTTTCACTTGCTCTCTCTACGCACAAATGAAGTCCTTTCTTCAAGCAACAGCCACAGGTGAGAAATCAGGTCTTTTGATTACAGCAGTAGAGAGGCTAAAATAAATCTGTTTCCTAAGGGAGGAGCTCTGTGCAATTGCCTCACTGTATCTGAAGGTGAAGTGGTAAAGATGAACTTGCACAGTTACTCCGCTTCCTCAAAGCAGAGAAGATGCTTTGAGCAGGTGCTTTACAAGATTTATCACACCTCTGCCCAGGTTAGCAGCTCACAATGTAACCTCCTTTGTTCTGTTGCTTTGCTGAGCTAATGGAAACAAAAAACCCTCCTCTGAGATATTGCTTAAAGTCACAAAGTGGAAGCAGAAGACATACATAAAGAGCTGTATTATTAATGGAAACAAACAGCTAAATGACCTTGGGCTGGAATCCTCAGAGGCACAACAGCTCATGGCATTACTGCTTTCCTCCCTGGGCATTTAAACCCAGTCACCCAGTTGCATCTGTTTCAAGTTGTCTTCTATTCTTTCCATGCCAGCCAGAACAAACTGGAACATGTTATTGCACAGCTATGGTGAAATCAATCCAATGTTAACAAGTGTCACTATATTAAACAGAAGATGAGAACGCAGAAACTATCACAAGGAGGAAGCAAAGTATAAGGCTATCTTCAGCTCATCAACAAAGCCTTTTCTTCACATCTGCCCAATTTTCTAATGATCTTTCAAGTTGATTCACTCTACAGAGCTCACATGCCTGTTTGACTGGCTCCATGCAGTTGGGTGTTCTCTGGGATGTGACCTTGCCCTTTCTGGGATCCAGCCCTGGGCTGGGGATTTTATTGTGTGCAGAGATGGTGACTTGTCAGGAGGCAGGAGTGTCGCTCCTGTGGCATTTACCCAGACTGTAAAGAAATTAACAGCAGAGAGAAAATGAGCCTGCTGCTGGGCTCCGAATAGGAAATGATCTGTGAGTAACTGGAACAAGCTGGGATGCAGTAAATAGGCCATTAACATTCCTTTTGGCAAATCTGCACCTGTCAGAGCTGAAATGCTCAAGAAGGGAAACAAAGGGGAAACATCTCTTAAATGAGGTCAGAGACAAAGAGGACTCTTTGGACGCTCCTGTTACCGACTTCAGCAGCTTTCTGGCTGCATGTCAGCAGCGAAAGTTATTGCTTAGGGAACAAATGTACCTGTTATGCAAAATCAGTGCAAGATGTTAAATAGAAAACAAGCCTGGTGTCCATATACCTCATCTGAATCTGACACTGGTGAGTCTTCCCTAAGATCACATCTGTGACACCTGACCAAGTCAGCCCCAAACTCCAAACCTGCTTTCTGTGAGGTGTTTCAAGGGCTTACAGAGCATCTGAACTGCTGCATATTCTGCTGACCCCCTCTTACAGCAGAGATGAATGTGAAAGCTTTCCTCACAGCCTGCACACATTAGAGATGCAAACTCTAGTGATGAGTGAAAGACTGCAGCCAGCAGTTCCAATGCATCAGGTCTGCAACTGTAAACAAGGAAACCATTAACATAAACACCTGGTAGGGAGAACTACTCTCAAACAGGAATTCTCCAAGCTCTTCAGCAGCAGAAGAGAGTTATTTTCCTAGTTTCCCTAAAATATATCTCAAACTAAACCGAGGGAGGAGGGTTGGGTGCAGAACTGTGGCTATTTCAGTTAATTTTTGCAGTTTGCCTTCCACATTCTTAAAGACTTTGAAAGAGAAGCTCCTCTATTTCCAGTGCTCAGGTTCACATAATGAGGGTGCAAGTTCAATAACAAAGTCTGGACAAATTGGGCTTTAACCTTTCTTCTGCAGAATTTGAGCACAAGAGGAAAGAAACTTACAGTCACATGAAATGGGTATCTTCTTGGATCCAAACAAGGGAATTAGTTCGATCTTATCATAAAATGGTTTGGAATGGACCTTAAGATCACCCAGTTCCAAACCCCTACCATGGGCAGGGATACTTCACACTAGACCATGTCACACAAGGCTCTGTCCAGCCTGGCCTTGAGCACTGCCAGGGATGAGGCATTTACCACTTCTTTGGTCACCCTGTGCCAGCACCTCAGCACCCTCACAGTAAAGAACTTCTTGTCTCTGTATTGAAAAAGAACTATAAGTTAGGAAGGAAAATAGATTTGTCTTGAAATATCTGCAAAACTCAATATTTATTTGGTTGTTGGTTTTGGCCTCGTCTTTTTGAAGCACAGAGCTGCCACTATAGGAAGAGGATATAATCAGAGCCTTAATCACTTAAAAGTCCATTCACTCCTGGACCAGAGTGAGAGAAGCTGAGCAATGAGAAATTTAAGTGGCAACAAAACAAGCAGAGCAGGAAAGTGCAGAGGAATTTAGTGGGACAAAAGGAGAAAACCAGAAGAATGCCGGCATCACGACCTGGTTTCATTCAGTGTTTTCCAATCGAAGTGATTTTTCTTCAAAGAAAATCTTCTCTGTGGAACACATGTGTTTCTTTGGAGCATTCCACGAGGAAAGTGGAAAACCTACATGGTGAAACTTGACTTCATGGTAAAATTGCAGCCAATTTTCCCCCCAGAAAAACAAGAGCCACTCATCGGTTTTCAAATCGATTCTCCTCTCACTTTTACTGAATAGTGATGTTTCCATGATGTGAGATGTTGGCTTCCCCCAAAAAAAAGATTTCTACTTAACCCTGACCATCTCCTCTCTGGATGATCACAGGATTTCTCAGTGGTGAGAATGTAATTGTTTATGGAAACATCCTGTAACTGTCAAATACAATGGATGAATTCCATGCTTCCTAAAAGCTCATTTAGAGCAAAATCCTACTTTAAGACCATACTCCACAGACTCCACACGGGTTCCCCTGCAGGAAGGTCGATTTCCACCCTCATCACGTATCTACCCAGTCTCATGATCATCCATTTCACAGACACAAAAAAGTGAGTTCAAGCAGACAGAAAATGGATGCATTTACAAGACCTGTCCTGCCTTTACACATTCAGTTCTTTCCTCCTCCCCTCTGCTTGGGCATTAGGCCTGGTAACAGTGAAAGGACATTTTTCCTTGAATTAGTGTGAAGCACTCTGTCAGAGAATAGTCTAACTACCAGTAATTTTCAGATCCATTTACATGACATTCCACTTATTTTATGCAGTGCCATGTTGCTGTTCCACTTCACTGCATTCATTACATATGTCCTTAAAATGGAAAGTTCTCATCTCTGCAAAGATCACATTTCATGTGGTTATGTATTGCAGTATCTCCTTCTCAGCAGCTGCTTTAACTGTTTGTTTGCATCAGATTCTTAGCTACCACAAAGACTTTTTTCAGAAACAAAGATGTGATGGATCCTGAAAGCCAGCCTCCTTTGGCAGGAGTAGCTGTAGATGTCATTCCAGGTGTTTTGGTACTTTTAAAGCCAAAACATCTGTGTGTTTCCTAAGTGTCATGATTACAGCCACACAGAAAATACAGAAAATAGAAACATTCAATCCAGGTTTCTTCTATTCTGACCCATTTCCTTAGCCAGGAGTCCAGCTTTCCCATCCCCTCCCCTGCACCATCCTCCCAGGCCCTGCAGATGAATTAATGTTTCCAAGGCTACAGAGCAAATCAAAGCCTGAAATGGAATTAGAGCCTGCAATTACTAGTTTGTACTTGAAAGTCTTAGTTTCTAGACCATGCAAATGGCTTCCGAATGGAAGCTTGATTAATACCACGTAGAAACTTAATTAACTGACAGGATCCGTCTATTGGTCAGGCAGCCAAGTGGCAGCATTTCTTCTGCTCAGTCACTGGAGGTGTAAAACTCAAGCTGGTAAAGTTTAAAAGGAGAGTAAAGCTGCAAAAAGCCTTTGCCATCAAGTTCCTCAACTTACATTTCACTGCCTTAATTCAGGGATGTGTCAATGCAGTCCTTTTATATGCTCCAATAGCCTTTTCACTACAGAATCCAATAACTTCCTATTCAGACAATACAGAGGTTCCAGCAAGCAGAACTGCTTTGGAAACTCCAGTTCAGCACAACAGTGTCTTGCTTCTTTTCCCAACCTGTTTTTAGCACTGATACATGCTGCTTAACAACTACATTATTCTTTCCTAAACACAACTGCACTTTAAAGGTGCAAAGTTGAATACTACACAGTTTATAAACCCTTGTTTACCTGTAACTCATTAGTATTAATCAGAAACTAGCAGGAAAAGCTCTTTTCAGGGTCATGCCTGAGATTCAGTCTTGCATTCTAAGTTGAAAATGGAACCAGAGTAGCTGCCAGCTGGTGTGTGCCCAGTGAAGGGAAGTACACTTGCTTGAAATCTCTTGGAATTTGGAATGACCTTTCAGTCTGTTAGGACGTAGGAAGGCTCAGAGCAGGGCTGTGGAGCAGCTAGTCCATAACCAGTGTGGTAGAAGTAGTTTGAGCAGCAGCCTCAAGAGGAAGCATTTCGCTGCTGAGGTAGCAATTGAGGTGAGCATAAATCTCCTTTCTCCTATAAGGAAGAAAAGATGCAGATGCATATATGCAACAGGCCATGTTGTCTTGAGCCAACTGGATTATGTGAGCTTTTATCTATCTGGAATGCGTTTCTTCATTTCTACAGACTCCTACAAACAGAATACACTTTTTAATCTCCTAACTCGAGCAAAAGCCCAAGTAAATACATTCACAACTACACACTTATTACAGTGAGATTTGAATCTATCTTTCATAGACTGAGTTTTATAGGGGGCAGGTCAGCACTATAATTCAGATAGGGAAGTCAAGAATGTAATGGACTTGTTTGCATTTACAAACTCGCGGACAGTACCAACAGCAATTCTGAGAACATCAGCTGAGTCTCCTGATCCACCATCCCAAGGTATAGAAAAGAGAACAGGAAGAACATGTACTCTTTTCCATGCACTCTTGACAGCAGTAAACTTCCATGAGTGAAAAGGAGTCACTCTCAACTTCGGACGCTGTAAGTGGGGTAAGGTTAAAGCTTGAGTCATACACACTGAAGCAGAAATAAATTGGTATTCCCATATCAGGCACTATTAAAAATTGAAATAAACTACTAATGCCAGTGGGGAATTCTCCCTCTCTTGATATTTTTAGTCTAGATCATATAGCTTCCCTGGGAGATATTAAGTCAAACAGAAGCTACTGGGACTTAGTAGAAGCACTAAGTATGGGGAAAATACTATGTTATACTAGAAAACACAGATGATAGATGCAAAAATCTCTACATCTTCAGATCCATAAAGGGATAAAATCACGACACTGACCTCAAGAGCAATGGCTTTATACACTCTCTTTCCACAGTGGTATTAAGGAACAGAAGGAAGAGATTTTCCCCATTGTTTCCAAGGGAGTTGTTCATACGGAAAAGCAAAATGCATCCTGCCAAATCTTAGTGCTTTTCCTGGTAGAAAGCACCACGCACAACAGTTAACCAGCATCACACACTCCTGGCTGCAGACAGGGGATGAGACACACAAAGGATGTCAAGAAGAGAGAATTAACTTAGCACACAGGAAAAACAAACAGGAATTACTGATGACGAATTGTTAATGGCCTGTTTACTGCTGAACCTATCATGGGAAACAGGAGTGTGTCTAAGCCCATCATTTAGTTCAGGCCAGAGAATTCAAAAAGTAGCTAAACAATAATGGGAAACTGAAAATACAGTTGAATTTGTGATGTTAGTGGCAGTTTATATGGGCGGATGCAGCAAAGAACAAGGAAAAACATCCTACACAAGCCCAGAACAGCAACAGGCAAACACTATGGGCAAACTGGCCTTTAAAAAAGAGGGAAGAGAACTCTGAGTAAGCCGAATGTGCGGCCAAAAAAGCCCTGGCTAGAGCTATACCACTGAATCAATTCAAACAAATCATCTTTCAAGCATCACTCAGGCGTCAGACTTCATAACTCAGTTTATTTTTAGGAACTTATTTGCCGAGGTACAAATAAACCCCTGGTGTTTGGATAGTTGGAGAGGGAATTTATCTTACAAAAGACTGACAGAATCTTTGCCTCTACCTGAACTTGGAGAGCAAATATTTACTTGGAAGCGATCAGCTTCAGGAGAGACAGGAGTTGTTTTCTGTCACCAAATTCTGAAGGAGGAAGGTTTAGGGACATGTGTTTGCACAAAGAAAGCTAAGCAAGCAGCAGGAGAAAGGGGCCTGTGAAGAGCTGAAGGAGCCTGAAGGCTCCAGTGTCTCAAACCTCAGTTTTTCCTATAATTGGCTCCCTAACTGTCAAACTTAAACTTTATATTGACATTAGTAAGCATGAAATATGCACCTGTGGTTCATTCTCCATATGGAGCCTGAACCATCTGCACCTTCTCCATCTGAATGTTCAGCAAGGGCAGGACTATGTTCTCCCCAGGGAGTCAGTTCTCAGCTAAACCTCATGGCTGGTCAGCACAGTGCCACAGGCGAAGTGACAATTCCTCCTTCTGAAAGCAAATCTGAGCAGCATGCGTGGTTTGAGCTTGGATCCTGGATGTAAAACTCACCCCACATCACCCCTTCAGCACACACTGCAGGTGACATCAGAAAACAGTTATTGCATCGACTTACTTTGGAATTGCTTCAGTGACATCAAACCCAAAGCCACAAGTCAAGCAAAGGGGGATTTAGACACAGCCTTTTTTAACCTTTACAGTTCTTCAAGCATTGTAAGTGTGGCTATTCATGCAAAGTTGTCAGTACATCCCTCTATCTTCACTTTACTCCTGCATGCCTCTCTAATGTATTTTGAGCAATCTCTGTGTACAAGGTTTGCGTATTACAGACCTGATCTCCAGATGAACCTGTGCATGTACTTAGTGCATGACTCTTCTGCTGCAGATACACATTTCTCTTACATGAAGCTTTCAGCAAATTGCAACATGTGGCATTCTCAACTGGTGCAATATTACGAGTGTCAGAGCTGTCAGGATGATTAACAATAGGTATTTGAAAAGAAAACAGTAGGTAGTTAAGACCTGCTCTTGGAATATGATTTATGGAGGGGTTTTATGACAGAACCGTGACTCTGAGGCAAAAACAGCATGCATTCACCAACCTGAAGCAAGTGGATGTTTGCCTGAGCAGAATGATGTTTACTACAGGATTCGTGTTCCTTTTATTTTGCAAAATTGGTTAAAGTCAATAAGGAATGATAAGGAATACTGTCCTCAGACACAGGGAATATTATGGGATACCTCACCCCACAGGTATTACACATATCCCACCAGTTTTGTCACAGCAGCAGCAAGCAGATCAGATCAGCCACTTTAAAGCCAAACTCAAAAATAAGCACAAGAAGTGTCTTCACAGGAAATTTCTGCAGAACATGGAAATAGGCATTACTTTCTGAGACTCAATGTGATTTCAAGCCGCACAATATCCCTGGGAATGCCAAGGTTACATCAGTGTTGCTGGAAGCTGCACAAACATAGCAAGCAAGTACCAGGGATGGAACAAGTGAATTCAGACCCGTGGTACCCTCCAGTGCTTGGGTTTTTTAGGCTATTGAACTATAATGAGCTGCTGTACATCTAAAAGGAAATGAAGATCTTTTACTTTGGGCATTGCTCAAACTGTTTCAGACTTCGCTGTCATCCCTCGTTTTTCACACATACAGCTATAGAACAACAATATAGAGAACCAGAGCTTTTATGTGGACTCAAAGGATAAGCAAGAGATCAGCAACTCAGTGACTTGACAAAGTTCTGTAACAAATCTATAGCCCAGGTAAGATCCGTACCTATGGGAATAACTTCCTTCTCAATTACTCAGCTGCAAACAAGTTGTCTTTTCACCCCCAAGTCCCCAGAATCGATAAAGCTATTTAGCTGTAAAAGTGAAATTAGTGAGACCCGAATCAGCTCCCAACATGGTTCTATTGATCTAAAACACGAACATTTCCTTCTCTGCATGAGCATAACCATGTCTGTTCTGTTTAGAGACATCACTTCAGGTCACAGCCAAACAGTGCTCTACTTCACCTGCCTTCACTCAGGGAACCTCTGAAACCAAAGAGAGCTCTGTGACACCACAGAGATTACAGCAAAGCTGAGTCCAGCTCCATCAGTAAAGATAAATGCTTCCAGACTCCACCATGTCTGTGCCCAGCCTTCCTGGCCATAACTCCTTATCTGCAGGAACACCATTGCACAAGAAGCGATTGACAAGGACTTTGTTTTCTTCATGCAGCACCCAGAAACTCCAGCAGAACCGGCCACTGGACCTGCCTCAGTCCTAAAGTGTAATTTCTATTGATGGCCAAAGGATGGCTAAGGGCATCCCATTGAGCAAATAAACCCTGCAAGATGTATCTGGACCTAGCTTTAATTCCTAACCATTATCTTCTTTATTATACACTTTGCCTCTGCTTCTAATTGCCAAAGCACTGGGATGTCTGGAATGGCATTTACAGCCTAATGTGAGGTGCAAAGAAAGCAAAGCAATAATGAGGACTGTGCTGCTTGCAAATGCTGTTCCCCAACTGAGACATAACCACTCCCTGGCAGTCAAAAGGCCACATATGTTGAATAGAGCAGTTGTTTGGGAGATTTTCCTGGGTTTTATTTTGTTAAACATTAGAAATGGATGAATGAAAGGAAGAAACCTCTGTGCTTAAAACCCCAGGGGATGCAAGGAAATGGGCTGCTGCAATTGTCTAAAGCAGCTGTGAAAACATTTACCCTTATTCACATTTGTGTTCTCTTATTCCTTGTTCTTTGGAACTTTTGTCCCAAAGCATTATTTTGCAGGGGTTTGGGGTTATTTGTATTGTGGCAAGGGAGCCCGATGAACTAATGTTAAACTGCTCTTAAATGCAAGATTGGAGAGCAGGTTTCTAAGTATCTATTCATTCTGAAAGAGAAATCAGTGACATTTGGTAAGTAAATATTACCCTTACAGACCAACACATGGCAAATTACCGCATCTGGGGAAGAAACAACTTGCTCAGGTCACAAAGAAGCTGAAGGGGGAACAGCAACTGCCATTGCTATTGCTCAGCATCGGCATGGTGATGGCTAGTTAAGAAACCCAGCCAAAAACTCTTGGTGCACCTACATTGGGTAAATTAAGGCAGATAGAAAACATGCCAACAAGCAGCGTTGTGGAGACATCAACATGGCTCTGTGCCTAACCTAACTGCTCACGTCACAGCATCCTCCCAGCATCTCTGTACAACCCCCTCACTGAGGTCAGGGCACAATCAGCACATCTGGTCGAATTACACAGATGTTACTACAGCCTCATTGCAAAGATGTTCAGTTTCCCAGAGATGTTTGATTTTGCTGACATGGACCAAAGCACATCACATTCCAGTGATATCCCCAGTTCACGCAGGGAGTCACTCAAGCCTCCATTCTCACAGCATTCTCCTCCATCCTTCTGCTTTCTACTCTCCTGCTCCCTCCCCGCCATCCTTCTCTTCCTGAACCTGTCATGTCTGCATCAGGAGTGCAATTGGAAAGGGAATCTCAGAGGAGCTACCTGTCAGATATGTCTACTTGGAGATCAGCTCTGCAGCTTAAATGTGGAAAGGAATGGTTCCTGGGAGGAAATATTGCTGTATTGCTGTTAAGAATAGGAACTTAATCCAGCTGGTGAATATGACAGAGATCTATCAAAATAAATAAAAAATAAATATTAAGTCATCAAACCTTACCAGACCACTTGGGTAGCAAGGGAGAATAAGCTCAGAAGATGAAGGAAATTTATTTTTTAACAGATGGAGAGCATCTATGTGAAAAAAAGAAAGCTCAGAGAAATTTTCACAGATTGGTCCTGAAATATCAACATGTTCTTAGGGCACTTTCAGGTAAAAGACATGTAGAAATTAATAAGCATTTTCACTACAAATATAATTACGAGTTTAGGCCATTAAGTGATAGAGATGGATCTCACACTATTACACCCAGAAAAGAGTCATCTGCACATGCTGTCGTTTAAATGTAGGATCTGGATGACTGACACTTTACTGCCTGGTTTAGGTCTGGCAGCCCAGCCAGGTCTCTGCGATCCCTGCATGGTTTAACTCCTATGAGATCAGCTTGCCTGTGGGCTCGCTTTATTCTATACTCTTTGGACAAATACCTACTGGTAGCTCCAGATAATCAGAACATTCGCAGCATTTTACAAGGAAAACTTAGAGGTGAACTTACAAGCCTGCAGGAGCAATTTTTCAATACATTTCCTATTGCATAGTACGATTCAAGCAGTAATTTTCCTTCTGTACCACAAAGCATTACTAGGCCACATGCC
The DNA here is from genome assembly GCA_024733675.1 of Psilopsiagon aymara. Lineage (NCBI taxonomy): Eukaryota > Metazoa > Chordata > Aves > Psittaciformes > Psittacidae > Psilopsiagon > Psilopsiagon aymara. The sequence continues at coordinate 94,331 of JANRGW010038812.1, read as the reverse complement.
CTGTCTTTTGGAGCTCTCTATCAGATCTCCAGAGAGGCAGAGAGACGCTGTGGGTGTTCACCTGCAGCGTATGTGACTTTAAAAGTTGGCCAACCAGCCAGATGCCCATAAGAGCCAGATGAAGAAATGAGTGTTTGATCCTTCCAGTTGATAAAGTGTCACTTCTTGCACCAGAAACGTAAGAGGAAAAGCAGCAATCCATAAAACAAAAACATGCTGAAGGATGAGAACAAAAAAACCCTTTTCTTTGGTCAGTAAACAAACCTAGAGAATAGGTTTTCAGTGTGTTGACAATGTTCTGGCAGTTCATTAATCCCAGCAAAATCTCTCCAAAGTTACTGATGCATGGATTCCATTTTCAAATTTCTCATTAGTTCCTCTTTATGGATTAAATGCTGATGTTCACGACTGAATGCACACAGCTTCAGCTGATGGATGTAATTGGGTTGTAATGGATTTTAGCTGCTGTTCCTTCTGATCTAGCCAATTTGAAATGCGGTATCAATGTATTCTCCCCATCTCTCTGTAGGGAATGAGAAATTGAAACCTACAAGATGAAATTTATCAACTCCCATAAAGTTCACTCCAACCACATAAAACTGTTAAACTTCTCATTATCATTCAACTACAGTTATTTCCCAAACTCTGGTCAGGCAGTCAAAATATTAAACTGCATTTGAAAAAAGTAGAATTGAGCCTTCAACATTTTGTATGTCCCCAATATTGATTTAGGGGCTGTAAATATTACCAACCCAGGATGACATTAACATAGCAAAACCTTAACAGCAGGAACATCAAGTGATATGAAAGGATTAAAGGTTGTAGAACCTCCTTCCAGTTTTTAATAGATCTCTATCTCGATAGATAGATGATTTGCTATCACTCTGGGGCCAGTGTGCAAAAACAGCTTTATGCTTCCTCCCCTCTCCATAAACAGCATCTGCCTTGCTCTCAGCTTTCACTGATTTAATCCAGCCTTAGCTAACCAGAGGAGTATGGAATGGATAGAGTATGTGTATAGTCCATAAGGGAAGGCAGCACAGCAAAGACATAGAACGGTTGACAGAAGACCCCTGTGGAAATGCAAGGATTTTTACCAAACTAGGAAGATGAACACCTTAAGGTGGGGGGAAAAACTGGCTGCAGTTTGGGGTTTTTTATACTTAATTTAAAAACCTAGCTACAGTTTTGAGAGATCTCAGTGCAAGTGGAATGGATAAAATGCAAATCTGGAATCAGGTTCCCATAGTCATGTAGTAGCTATAGACCAGAGAACTGGCAATAGACTTAATTCCTGGCTCCAGAAAGTTAGAATCTGGGATGTCAATCTTCATCAGTGCAAAAAATCATTTAGTGAGATTTATAACTTTGTAATTATGTGTTTGGAGGAAGGAAACAAGCAGAAAGAAGGATTGAAGTTGGTGCAACTCTGGTCAATGCAAACCAATGTCAGTCATCTAACTCGAATCTTTTTGATATCTCAGTTCTTGAAGTGTTTTTACTTATTCATTTTCTTGCATCTTCATCTATCCAGAGAGATACATCTAAAACAGTATCAGCCACTGTCTTCTACCCTCCCTACCCTGTGATAGCCAGCTGTGAGGAAGCCCAAAGCCAAGGCTAAAGCTGGTAAAAGGATTTAGGCAAATTGTCCTGCTGAAAGTTTTCTTTAATGAGCCCCACACATGAATGAAGAATCTCTCATTGGAATACTAATGCATCTAAAAGCTAAAGGTGCAGAGAGTTTACCATTTTAGCTTCCAGAAATGAGACAACTAGGCATCCAGTTTTGAAAACACCACATTTTTTGCCCATTGAACTATCTAGTTCCACTCCATACAGGAGCACCTTACAGAACAGTTTCAGAATAGTCTTTCCAAGGTTGGCCAGCAGCATGATCTGAGCTGCCTGAAAAATCTCAGCACTGTACAAAGTCTGCAAATACAGCCGGGTCCACCCAACATTCCCATACTCTTCAAATCTGACATGAGTAACAAAACCTGTGAGCAAGATCAAGCATGACAACAGGCCCCCAGTTCAAAGTGGTTTCATTTTGATGTGATTGACTTCAATTGCATTTGCATCAGGCCCTATCAACTGAACCTATTGCAGCTTGCCAACTACCTTCCCTATCAGCTGCTGCTAGGACTGGATCCATCCCATCTGCATCACTCGCTTTCTCTTTCAAATCATAGGCTAAATTCAGTAATAGTTGTAAGTGAAAACTTCATTATTGACTTCAGTGGAGTTGCTCATGCTTAAAGGAGGGATGAATCTGACCTGTTCTGCCTATTACTGGCTACAGAGTCCCAAACTCATTATAAAACCCCAGTAAGACAGATTTTAAATTTCTTAGTTTTATTACCGTTACAATTAGAGTATTCATTTCCATTCTACAACGTATTTAAAGACTGGCATCTCAAATAAATTATACATTTAGGGCATGTTAGAATAAACCCTCCTCACTCTGCCAGCTCATACTCATCTGTCACTCCCTTGCATAGAAGCCGTGTGCTGCTTGCTGTGCTTAGTTAAAACAAGGTTCATAACTTGAGTACAATTGTAATCAGTATTACTTTATTTCAACATCTAGAAGTTGAATCTATAAGCTCTCCACCACAATGCTGAGTATAATCTTTATATGCTATGACAATGAATTATAGAAGCCGTATTTCCTCTATCCTCAGAGAAATGCAGAGATGAAACAGAGCTTGTGCATTTGAGAAAGCTGAGATACATGGCTTTGTTTCCTTCACTTCTCTTCCTAGAATTCTCCTGTGCATTTGCAGCTGTAACTGGGCACATGTGAGCATCAACTTGACATGGACTTCGTGTGTTTTCTGGCTCCAGTTCTCTCTGAAGTTGAGGTGCTCCTATCAGATGCTTTAACCTGTGTATCACCCTGTCTCCTTCATAACATCAGAGCAGCTCCACCCATGCTACCTCTTCAGTTGAGTGGAGTGTTAAAGCAGGGCAGGGAGGGGAAAGATCTACCTAGCTAGTAAAAACTGTACACTGTAGACATCAGGAAGTAAGGATTGCTCAAGTGGCTGGAGCCAGTGCTGGTGGCATGAGCAGTACTCGAATTTAAGCTGTGTACGAAACCATGCACTTTCTTGAGTGTTATTTGATACAAAAGCCTTCTCATTTATTATCACTAATATTTGTTCTCTTCCAAACCTGATATACTCTTAATTAAGTGATTGCAGTCCTTTTGTAGATTATGCATAAATCTTCATTTGTTTTCTTTAGTAGCACTAGATCTGGTTTTGTTAATTGCATAAATGCTCCCTCAGGCAGAAAAGCAATAGAGCTCAAATAAAGCAGGAGTTTTGCTTAAGAAGGCTCAATTTGATTTAACATCACTGTCAATATGATGAATGACAGTTCTCTCAAATGAGTCACCCAGTACCTTGAATTCAGCACTGGAATATTCATGTCATTAGGACAAAAATAATAAATTCAATTTGGAATCATATTGGCCTGCCCAGAATTTTCCTTCATTTGGGGAAATAGAGATACTTTGTCTTCCACACTTTTTAATGAAAATCTCAACATTTTTACTTCCCTGATATGCAAGTCAAAGTCTCTATCTCAGATTTGCCTAAATACTTCGCCTCAGTTTCCATCACATTGCTGTCATGACTCTTAAGAGAGCTTAGATCCCTGGATCTTAAGGCTTCTTTGACGGTGGTTCTGCTCAATTCAGGAGCATACACCTGCATTATGAGTAGGGACAAAACTATAACTAGCATTTTCATTCCAAGTGAAGCATATTTCAAATGAGGTCTTGAGACACTTTGACAACCAAGTATCAAAAAGGAGGTAGAATAACAGGTCAAGTTTAGAACAGAAAGTCGCTCCCAGAAGCTTTAGGCATTCATTAAAGTGTTCAACTGTTGACCCTTTGAAAGAGCAAAGAAGAAGCCTCAGAAGAGCAAGGTGTATGGTGAAAGGTGGAGGCTCTTGCACTCTCCCAGAGTAATGCTACACTACTTTCAAGGAGACACTGCATACAATTAGCAGCCAAGTAGAGATCTTTTTCTTCTTGTTTTGTCTTTTTAATTAAATCATCTCCTTTCTCAGTGATAGTGCCATAATTTTAAACACCATGCGTTCATTAGAAATGCATTTACACATATCAAATCTTGACCTATCCTCTCTTCCCCTCATTTCCATACTCTAGGTTAATACACCTTCTGATACAGCACGTTGGCCATGTTCAGAATAGCCTGAAAAAACAACATTAATAACCCCATATGGAATCTATCAAAGATTATATGTGTCCACGTGTGTAATATACATATTTCTCTACAGATATGCAGTACAGCAAGACAACAACCATGGCTTTCCTTTTCAATATCAAATCCACAGAGCCAGAGGCCTGATTCACTTCTTCCATACAAGCCCCACACTCCCTTCCTGTTACTAATGTTGCCCTCTGGAATTCCTATACCAGCTTCACACTTAGAGGACTCAGCTACTTCTGGAAACCAGTAACCAGCTGGAAGAGTGTGCCAGATACAGGACATAAGAAGAAATAGCATTACATTTAAGCCTTAGAGTTTGCACCCCAGCAGAATCCAATTGGTGCCTTTTGTCTGTATCCAGCCCTTTGCTGGCTTTGTCTAGGAGTTACCATGCACTTCCTAGCCCAGGAATACATAACCAGTTAATCAGGTATTTGTATTTTATCATCTCCCAATGTTCTGAGATTAGCACATGATGAAGCACTTTCTGAGGAAGCACTGAAGTAAGGTACCAGACAATGCAACCCACAAGTTGCAGTTGACAAGAGTGACACTTCACCTCTTTCAGGTATCCGGAGTCTATACAGGTTTTCCTGTAGAGCAATTTAATTCTGTAATTTAATAGTTGTTTGGCTACTTCTACTAAGCTGCAGCCTGACATCAGTACAGACACAACCAAAGAACTAATGGAAGTCTTCAGTGGGAAACAAAAGTTCCTTTAGAACTCCCATCAGGTCACTGACATAAGAGAAATGTAGAGAAATAGAACACAGAAATAAGAACTTTTCTCACTATTTCTCATATGTAGAGAAATAAGAACTTTTACCTCCAGAACAAAGAGCAAAACAGGTGAGTTTACCACCCCAATTCCATGCAAATTTAAAGTTCAGAAGTAGAATTTTATTAGAGCAGGGTGGGATAGAATTTTCCCTTTCGTAGCATAATCTGCAAGACATTCTTCCATTCTAAGGTAAAACACATCTGAGATAATATAACCATAAGAGAACATTTGAACACCACAAGGATATCCAGCCCTCCAAAGGAAGATTCAGACAATCCAAGGTCTCAACCTACTTTTGGAGAAGTTTAATGTCTATCTAAAGTTCTTTTGGGCTGTTAGCTGGATTTTACTGAGGGAGAATGCTGAACCTGATGCATAGCTCTACAGTGGAAATCTCACCCTGCACAAAGGTGTTTGCATGGAGGGTGCTTGGCAGGTATAGTTTCACATAGGCTTTACTCTCCAAACACAGTAAGGTTCCAGTAGAGAAGTCTAGTTCTCTAGGACTTCTCAAGGACTCTAATGGCCTTTTAGCCTGCCCAAAAGATGAGCTGTAAGAAATTAATATGAGACAGAAGAGTGGGGATGATGATGAACATGTGCTTTGTAAATGAGTGTGATGTAGAACTACCAGGATCTCAGCAAAATCTCATCACAGGCAGGCTCCCTGCACCTTGCACTGTTCAGTCTGACAAGGGTGTGCAGCCTTGAAATCAATTGACAGCACAGGAAAGAACGTTATTAGGCATCTGCAACCTCCAGACACTCTGCAGCGACAGGATTTGTTGGAGGGCAGAAATGACAGCTATGTATCAACAGTATCTTATTGATATGGGCTTCCTGAGCCATGATGGAAGAAAGGGTGAATGCTTCTGACAGCAAGTGACTGCGGGATATGTTAGAGGCTTGATGGAGCAAGCAAGGCTACAAATGAAGTGGTACAGGAAGAGACATGGACATGGCACATGGCAGGTAAAGATGTAAGTAGGTCAAACATTACTATCTCAGGGTGGTAGAGACATTTTGGCCTATACAAAGCAAGAGTCATTAGTTATTATTGTGTTTAAGCCCATTAAGCACACTGGCTGCCTCCTAGCAAAGACATTTGTATTAAAATCATACTGATGATTCCATTGCTGAGAGCTGCATTTGCTCTACAAGGTTATTAATTATGCACCAAACTGACAAAGACAATGGCACTCACCCGCCTGTAAGGGAATTAGAAGACTGGAGCTACTAAGTTACAGCTGCTTGTGTTAGAAAGATCACACACTGTGGCTGTTTGTTTGGAATAGAAGGACAAGCAGCAGATAAAAACATAGGCAATAGCAAATAGCACTGAAAAAGGTAGTGTATGTCTAGGTGCCTTTCTGCAAAAGCCAGCAGAGGATGTTAAGAAGCAAATGAAGGAATGCAATTAGCATGCGAAATCACTGTTGCAGCATGTTAAAATACAGACACTACGTGAAAACTTGCTGCAGTGATTGCAATAGAGTAGATGAACGCAGAATGTTTAACAGCTCTTTTCAAAGACATCTACCCACCCAACAAGCTCAGTTCAGGTTTTCAGTCTTTGCAGGGGTTCAGAACATTAGTGTTAACCTGTCTCATTGCAGTCACTGATAAAGGATGCCTGAGTATCTTAAAAAAAACTATTAGCAAATATGGATTATGAGTGAAAGGCATCTTGAACCCTTTCTACTACCAAGACCACAGATACTTGACAGATTTGAAGAGATACATGGGCATGACAGAATGGACGAAATCCTGCCTATTTTGAAAACAGGCCCAGTATTTCAACGCTTACATTGCTATTAGCATCACTAAAGCTACTGAAAAACCAAGCAGAACTCAAAATACATGGCCAAATGTTATTATTTCATTGATTCAAGACAAGGGCCTTCTACTTATAGGTGCTTAATTCATTCCAAAGTTTGTATAATTTGAGGTATTGATTTCATTCTAAAGAGACATAACACCTTTCTAGGCAGTAATGCAGAGACGAGGAGGATAAATCAATTGAACATACTTTTCTGCATGACAGAGAACAGGTTTGCATTCCACAGTCCCAGGGTTCTTTTGTCCAAATGGATCCTCCCTTCATTAGTCTTCCATCAAAGCCAGACAAACCGGCTTGTTTTTCCCAAGGAAAATGCTGAAAGCCATCGGCTTAAGCAGGAATTAAGCAGTTTCCTTCTCAATGAGCTAAATATAATACTTAGGAACTTGTGAACTTACCTTTTCTAGTTGTCTTCTGCTGTCTTCAGTCCCAGCACTGCCCTTTCCATAGACACATGCAAGTTGCTGCTTTCCATCTTCAGGTTTATTGAGCAGAAGCCATTTACTTTTTCCTGTAGCTCTTTGAAACCATCTGCTGCTGATAGAGATTTGCAATGAAAAATTGAGACGCTGAGTTCCCAGACTCACATCAGGGCATTCATCTTCGGCATTATGTTGAGTGCTTTTGAATAGCCAGTGAAATGCAGATCACTAACCAAAGGCTGCTCGGTGCAGAGAATGTCTATCTCATATTTGTATCCAGAAAGTGATAGCCACATGGGTGGTTTTTTTGATGCATTTAATTTTTCTACTAACATCAGAATAGAGATTTTTAGCAGCTCCCTTGTAACTGAGTCAAGTTTGACCACAGGGCTAGATCCTCAGCTACTCCAGTCCGCAAAGGTTTCTTCTGAATTATATATATATATAATTATTATATATATATATTATATATATATAATATATTTTATATATATATATATACACATCATTGCAAGTTGTTTGTAAGTTCCTCATGAGAAGTACCATGATGAATCAGAGCGCATTAATAGAAGAATCCAAGAGCCTGGAAGGTAAAGTGGAGCTTTGCTCTTTATCAGGGTTATTTTACCATTACCAAGTTCAAGTTTCACGCAGTGCTGGAAAGGACCATTGCCTTACTGATGGCATCTGCAGCGTTAAGAAGTCCTATTTGCAAGTTGTGCTCCTCCTCAGTCCTTTATTACCTCCTCAGGGCCATGGAGCTGGAAATCCAGAGCAGTATTTAATCCAACAGCTCTGATTTAAACCATATCCATTTCATCAACAGGTATTTTCAGAACAGGATGTAGTTCTATAAGGAATACATAGGCACAACTAAGCCGCCTCCCTATCAAAGCCACCATCAGCACACTTTGGCAATCAAATTTATATAAAGTCTCTCCCTTCACAGGATTCCCTTTCCCTCTGCCCAATGTCCATAATAAATAGGTGCTTCTTTTGTTAATAGGAGTAACTGTGGAAGGGATCTGGCACTGAGACAATAAAGCTTTTCTCAGCACAAGTTTAAATAGTGACTGAAATAATTCCAAAAGGAGATTGCTCAGTATTTAAAGGACATGGACAACATTTGTCCATCAAGAACACAGGCCCTGTTATCAGTAAGCAGCAATAACCATGTGTACAAGAAGAAATAATGTCAGGAAAGGGACATCCTGCTGCTGTCATCTGAAGGTGTCATTACAACCACCACACAGTGCAGTAACACTTTACTTTCCTGTTAGAAACTTAGAATCATAGAATCAACCAGGTTGGAAAAGACCTTTAAGACCATCAGGTCCAATTGTTACTCCAGGACTGCCAAGCCCTCCACCAAGAGCAAACTGATCTCCCCTCAAGATCACCCCTTATGTATGCCCGTCATGATCTCCTCTCGCAGCCACCCTTCATCTGCCCCACACAGTGGCCCACACTGTATAGCTGCCGCCCCTACCCCTCATGGCCACCCCTCACACCACATGGCTCCCCCTTTTCTCCCCTCATGACTGCTCCTAACTCCTCATTGCCACCCCTCACATCCCATGGCTGCCCTTGCTCTCCCCTCGTGAACTCTCCCTAAGGCTGCCCCTTCTTACCCCTCACGATCTCCCCTCATGGTTGCCTCTTCTT
>JANRGW010038812.1:0-85273 GCA_024733675.1 Psilopsiagon aymara | reverse complement strand
TGCTCTCCCCTCGTGAACTCTCCCTAAGGCTGCCCCTTCTTACCCCTCACGATCTCCCCTCATGGTTGCCTCTTCTTACCCCTCACGATCTCCCCTCATGGTTGCCTCTTCTTTCCCCTCACGTCCTCCCCTCGTGGCCGCCCTTACGGCAGCTACAAAAGGTCCTGGAGGCTCCTGCGTACCAAAGTCCTGTACTACCAGACCCAGGTGGGAAATAGAACAGAGAAGAGCCGTTTGAACCACATTCAGGCTCTAAAACCCGAGTTTCAGTTCGCTCTGCGCACAGAAGTGGCTCTGTCAGAGCCTTGCAAACTCCCCCATTCCCAGCGGATATCAGAGTTGTGTCTAAACAGCAATCCTAATATTTCACTTCAAAAAGCATCAGTACCTTTGGTACGACTCGAAGCCCGATGGCTGACACTGCGCTGCTCTGTCACTGCTGGCAAGCTAAGGCTCAGTGATGTTAGATACTGCGATTGGCAAGGCTATAATTGCTTATAGCAAAAGAAGTGAAGAGTTAAATATACGTATGAGATAGAAAACACTTTTGATGTGTTTCCCCTCTTTTACACTACATTTCATTCAAGTCTGCAGGATTCATGCACACTGTCTTCGTCCTGCTGCCATTCAGCTTGTTTTCGTCCACCCTGAGGTTTGTTTTCCTCTGGATCTGCAGATCCCCACTAACTGCCGAGTTGGGAAAAGTTTGGTTCAGTTTTGATATGCTTCAATGTAAAGTGAGTTAAAACACCAGAGGCTGAAGAGTGTTCAGGATCTTGTGAGTTTCAGTTCACAAAGAACTATTCTCTATCTTTAAACAGCCACCAGTTGGAAGCAGTCCTATTTGAAAGCTGATTATTCAATTGAAGCTGATTCCAGAGTGACCTCCATCATAGCCTGCAATGATTTATAGTGGAGCTCTGCACAATCACTGGGGTATTGATGACTTCACACAATCGCAGACATCAATTTTCCTGTGCTCAATGAGCACCTCCAAAATCCCTCTGCTCTCTCTGAATGAGGACCCCAGTTCTTGAAACCAACCATGCACAATTGCTGTAGATAACAGCAAAAGATTACCGTGGATGCTATTGCTTCTGGAGACAGGAAAAAGGGATGAATTAATGGATTTGCCACCAGGTAAGCAAAACCAAGATCTGGCTCCATGACATTTCATCAGCATTTGTTTCCTAGCATGACAGAGACAGATGGCCCCTTTTGGAGAAAGGTTTTTAGAGAAAGAAGAGAAAAATACATCTGAGCCAAGTTTGACAACAAAATGTCAAGCAAAGATGGGAGAAAGGAGAGACAAATACGTATAGAAAGGAATCATTCCTTAGCCTACACCACTTGTCAGAGTAAGAGCTTCAACTCACAGATCCCAGTAATTACTTGAAGTCCACACTCAGCAATTGTAAGTGTTCAGGGGAAGATGTCTGGGCTTTGGCTAGAAGTTCTACTCATTGTTTATGCCTAAAGATGTTTCCTATCAAAAGACAGTGCGCTGCCCACATCTGATACTTGACAAAGATACAGCTCATCTGCAACAGCATTTCTGTTCAGTTTTGGAGCTAAACCAAAGCCTTTCCACCATAAAGACCCAGAGACAGGGCGTCACTGCAGAGCACTGCTTGGACACTGACCACAAGGGTAGGATGTGCCAGGTCTGTGCTGTTCAGCCTGTGTGGTAATCCTTCATCTGTGCTAAATCTGCCTCTCAAGTCCCCTCAGGAACATCAATATGATCATTACCGATCATGTAACAACAAAGAAAGAGAGATTAGTAAAACAGACTTAACATAGCATCAAGATTTATCACCTTACATGCGTTGTTTCCGGGCAGCATTGCAAAGTTGTCACTGGGAGACACCAAGGGGTAAAAACTAGAGCTTTGTCCTTATTGCCAAACAGTTATTCTTTAGCAGCAAGTGAAAATAACTTATGCATGGGAATGTATCTGGGTGCTCATCTCTGTCAGCAACACTCTGCAGCCTCTGAATGCACAGAAAGGAGGCATTTATTAAACTACTTCTTTGGCCCTTAGAAGCTGCTTGATGGCCCCAGGAGGACTAAAACCACCCTATACCTGCAACAGCATTGCCAAGGAAGAGCTCTCCTGCAGCCCAGAGAAATTGGAGAGTCTCCAATGTTGGAGGTATTTAAGACTTGACTGAAGACAGCCCAGCACAAGCTGCTCTAAGGGGTCTTGTTTTAGCAAAGAGACAGACTTGACCTTCAGAGGTCCCTTCAAATTCACCTACTCTGGGTTGTGAGTTGTGATGGATAGGAGTTCTCTGACCAAGGATACCTCTGTCCTGTTTGTAAAGGGGGGAAAGCACCTTAGTTATGCCATTCAGACACAGTAAAAAATTAAACCAGTTTCACCTTGAATGTATTTGTGTCCATGAGAGCTCTCTTTAAACAAAATATTTTGGCCTAAATAAACTAACTTTACCCTTTCACTACTGCTCTCAAATGTTAGGATATGAATCTTGAGGAATTCTGTAGTTTCTCAGAGTTTGACTTCTTGGGAACATAAATCAATCCAAAACAGCATCCAAGGGATGAATTCATTTGACAATGACTTTCTTTTAAGCCTAGTTAAAGGCTGGATGAATTGCTGCAGGATGAGTTCATGTCAAGGGTAGCGCTGGTTGAATACTTCATTAATCTTACCTCAAGTGAGTGTGGATCATAATAAAAAACCAGATTGCTTCAAAAATCATTCTTTTTATCTGCAGAAACCAACTTTCTGCCCTTTCTTACCATTTGTGGCATTAACATGTGAAGAATCAAACTGCAGAGAGAATTCCTGTGACCATTTGAAGGCCATTGCAGCTTACTGCCACACCAGGGTCCGCTCAATAGCATTGTGCTGCTGGAGCACTTAACACACATCGCTGCTTTAGGCTCCCACAATGTCACTAAATGGAAGGGCCAGATTCTGGCTTAGACCAAGTCAATGCACCCATGCTGATTTATGCTATTTAAAGATGTGAATTTCATGCACTGCAAAACTAGTGTGCAAATCAAGCATTTGGAAGGAAGGTTTAGCTCTGAGGTGTAGTGCAGCCTTGTCAATAAGTGTCACTGTTTTCACTAAGGACTTTCTTATTTTTCATGTAAATGAAGCAGAAAGGTTAACAAGAAGCCCTAAGCTCTGTATATGCTATGATCTTTGACTGCTCTGGCCTTCCTCCCAGCAGTTTCAACAGAGCAGCATCCTGAATGTACGAAAACTGCTCTATTTCCAGCAATTAGAGAAACTAATGAATCCAAACACCACACAAAGCCCAGATTTATCAGTCTACCTGCTCCCAATTTGTACCACACACTGTGTTCTCAGAGACACTAAACTGAATAATTCAGAGGAGGTTAGAGTTTGCTGCAACAGGTTTCTAAAAGCAATGACTACCATCTGACAGTGCACTCTCCCTCTCTTGTCACATTGCTTTTCCAGCTTGACACCAAGCGTTTTAGTCAGGAGACCGTGACTCACCATGTTGCTAGGGCAGCTCCTCTTTGTCCATCCATGCTCCCTGCTTCAGGTTACTGAAATGGAACAGGAAAGGTTTCAAGGAGCAACCATCCCTTCCTTTGCTACTACAGCTGGGAGCCCAGAGTAATCATGTGAAACACCTCTGACCAAGCCTAACACCAATATACCAAGCTGTGATCTGCATAAGAATCATGCTGCTATGAAATACGTCATCTTCGAAGGGACCTTGGAAGCCCTCCACGTCTGCATCTTGCATGAATCATGCATCCCCTCTTCACCTAGCACATGCCAGTACTTCTACCACGTAACTCCCTGAAATAAATGCTGGATAAAGAGCATATTTAGCGACTGAATTCATAATGGACCAGCCTAAGACTCCAACACCAGTTCTAGACACAGCATGGATTAAGTTCCACAAGACAGGGAGCTTTTGAGCCATTTTAAAGGAAAGCACTTAGGAACATGCTGTGAGGTTTAATGGACTATGTAGCTCTGGAAGTTAAGCCTGGGGTTCAAAACATGGCTGAGTAAGTGCAAGAACTCTATTGGGAGGGCACTGACTATGAAATAAATGGGGAACAAGTGACAAACACCTCCTAATACACCTCTCTGCTCCTGATAGCAAGAAGGTTTGACAGTCACTTTGGTAAACACCTTTAAATAGCTTCTCAGAGGCTTTTCTACATGTATATCAAGCTCAGTTGTTAAAAAAGCCATCCAGCAACAAGGAAGCAGAGGCAATATTTTAGGTGCAAGGGAAAGATTTCCCCTCCCCAGATTTGGAAGCCCTGGGTTAGAAAGGGAAAGGGCGTATCTTGGTACCAGAGGAATGAAGCTAACAACTAATTTCGCCAGCATTTTATGTCAAAGGGATGTTTAATTTACCATTTGGCTTAATTAATCATTGCATCTAATACACACTTAACATTTCAATAATTAAATCAGTTTTCCCCCTGTTGCTGTAGGAGTTATATTTCAGTTCCATCTTTAGCTGTTTCATCAGCCCTAGTGCTCTCTGCTTGTGGCACCGTTGTGGAGCTGGCTGTGTGCAGAAGAGGCCCATCAGCAGCTCTCTGTCTTGGCCCTTTGGATGTGGGAGCAGGAATTGGATGCTCTCGTTCTGTACGCTGTGATGTGCACAGTCGGGAGCCATCCCTTGACATGGACATCATTGAGACAGTTGCAGGAGCAAATGCTTCCTTTGGAGAGTGCACAGGGCTGGGAGGAAGCGCTGCTGGTGGGGCAGAGTCAAGGACATTTTCCTCATTAGTTTTGCCTGTTTTCCAAAGAAGCTACAATTCTGATTTTGAGCATCAGAGCTCACAGCACCTCCCATACAAAGACCAGCTGAGAAAGTTGGGGTGGTTCAGCTCAGAGAAGAGAAGCTGCATGGAGACCTCAGAGCAGCTTCCAGGGTCTGAAGGGGGCTGAAAGGATGCTGGAGAGGGACTCTTCATCAGGGACCATAGCGATAGGGCAAGGGGTGATGGGTTCCAACTGAAACAGGAGAAGTTCAGGTTGGAGATAAGGAAGAAGTTCTTTACTGTAAGGGTGCTGAGGCACTGGTGCAGGTTGTCCAGAGTAATGGTGAATGCTCCATCTCTGGCAATGTTCAAGGCCAGGGTGCCTTGGGTGACATGGTCTATTGGAAGGTGTCCTTGCCTATGGCAGGGGGTTGGAACTGGATGATCTTAAGCTCCTTTCCAACCCAAACTATCCTATGATTACATGATTTTCTACAGCCAAAGTCCGTGTTTTACATAAATAAACTGAAGAGTTCTATTCATTCAGCTTTTATGAAAGACATGGGTGTGCTGAGTGTGAGCCCATCCTGAATTCGCGTTGATGTGACACTTGTGGATGTGACAAGTCATTTACAGCAACTGAACCTTGCTATCTATCTGCTCACTACATGCCAAGTCATCAACCCGTCTGTATGCATCCCACTGCCGTAGGATACAGGGCAGTAAGTAGAACAGTTGCATGTTATTAAAATCCTATATTGGGGAAATAATCTATTCACAGCTCATTCCTCCCCTCCTCCCTTACCATTCCCTTAGAAACAGCTCTTCTCCACAGTAAATAAAGTCAGAAAGCCTTATCATTAATTCTATTTAGGCCTAATATGTCATAAAACAGGCAAAGCAGGCCATTTTCCTCTCTGCTGGGGCACAAAACATGGATTAACTATTCCAACCAGAGCTGTGAATGATTTATTAATTCAATTTTGGAGTGTGACTGTCAGATCATATAAGTTTGTTATAAAGAGTCTCTCTGAGGACTCTTTCACTCTTTTTAAAGCAACTGACTGACATTTCACATGCATCACAACTGCAGCCATCTATCTCTTCACTGCTTGGTCTCAGTGGCATACAGAGGTTACGTAGCTTGTCCTGCCCACAGTAAGGTGCTAGTAGCCGATGAGGGAGAGAACCATAGCTGGTGATTTGTGGCAGTAATTCCATCCCATATGCCCACTATCAGGCTTCAATCTAAGGCCTGTCCAGTGCTCTGTAGGGAACTGGATCATCAGCTATGCTTGTTCACAGTCAGAGTGGTTGGGTTGTCCTGGAGGTCACTTTGTTCAACCCCCCACCACAAACAGGTCCATCCAGTTGTCCAAGGCGATGCCCAGGGTTTTGGTTTGGTTTTAAATATGTCCAAAACTGGGAGACTCCACAACCTGTTTCTGAAAGGAATTCTCTACTGCTTTCCTTTCCATGTCTTGTCTCAGAACCACTAGGCTGGTTCAGGAGCTCCCAAATGGGGAGCATTGGGCAAATATACACACCCCCAGAAAGGCTCATTGTGCCAACCTACCTGCTAAAATCCCTCCCAAAGGATGAAAACTGCTTCTCCTGCATCTGGCATAATACCAATACTGGTTCTTCCTTTGTCTCTGTTAACTTCATCAGAAACAGACTGGAGAGACAGCTCCTGAGAAGAGGAGCTGCTACCAGGGACACTGCTGCTGTACAGTGTCATTCCTGCTCTGCATGAGCAAACCAAGTCTAGCACCCTTGCTCTAGTTGATAGTTCCCACTAAAAGTGATGATGAGCTCCAACACCTCTTTCACTTCTTCCTGTCTATAAAAAGCAATCTTGTTCCTATGAATGTGAAAAAATAAGCCATGTGTATAACCAGCATCTCTCCTGGGTACCAACAAGGCCAAGATTTAATGTAGATCTTTTTCTTGTTTGCTTCAACAATTTATTTGTTCATGTAAAAGCTATTGGGGTATTTTCTTAAATGAGTATCAGTAAAATGTAAAACAATTCAGAAATACATTAACTGCTGAGGACTGACAACTTGTCATCAGAAAACCAGGACAAGGCATCCTCAGAGACTGCAATACCAGGGAGAAACCCAAGCAATTCGGTTTCATCTCCCACAGTGAACACAGACCATTACATTTTAGTCATTTGCCTCTGGAAGAAACCCACTTTTGACTAAAACATGCTTCCAAAAGGACACCTACCTCAGTTTGAAGACATCACTTCCCCAGTAGCTTGTGCCACTGGCCGCCAACCACATGGTTATATCTGATTTGTATCCATCTCGCTTAGCTTATTTTGCTAATTCTTGCTCTACCTTTCTTTATTAGATTAAGGAACCCTTTTGTACCCACTGTGAAGTAAGAACAGGAGCCTACTCTCAGTCCCCCCTGACACCATATGTTGTTTCATTTTTAGATCTAGAGGATTCAGTCTCATTTCCAAAGACAAATAAATAAAAACCATTTGAAAGGCTAGAAACATGAATAGTAAAGTAAATTCTCTCATTTGCAGTAATAGCTGTGAAATGCTACTTGGGGACTGGAAAGTATCTCGATCTTGTAATTACACATTCATCATCCCTGGTCCATTTCCAGTCCCTCAGGCAGTATTTCACAGCTACAGCCCTGCAAGGCAGCCATACTTTTTGGTAATCGGTCATATATTTTCCATGCAGACGACAGGGTCAGTTCTTTCACAGGGCTCTGGCTCCAGCCAGCCTGACACTTCACTGGATTACAATTGTATAAAGGTCCAGGAAGAAAAGCATTGAGGATATGAATCACTTCAACTCATTTGTACAGGCTAAAGTAGAAAGGAGGCTCTGCAAGGTGTCTGTGGCACTGATTTACCATCCAGAACCTCCTGGGCAACTAAAAAATGAGGTCTGGAGGCCACAGGGGCAATGGGGAAAGATAATTCTATAATCTTTCCTGGGCTTTTAGGAGATTGAAAGCCACCTCCTCCTCTTCAGACATCAGTGGCTGCTGGGTTTGTGGCTTTAGGAACAGAGGCCTCCTAGGATTTCAAATTACCTTGTAGGAATTCTTTATGGTGTGGCTCTTCAGCTCCTAAACCTTCCAGGCAAAAAGGAGAGAGTGGAAAGAACTGCACTGTAAGCCACAGAAATAAAGATTAGCTTTTCCTACGCCAGAGCTTTATGTAACAGTACTCTGCAATAGCAGGTTCCCTGCTGCAAACTCCACCACAACCACAAGTGAGGGAGAGGCGGATGCAGAGGGGCAATGGTTTAACTCCTGCAACAAGCTTTGCTAGAGCTCTTTTGTCAAAGCATTTATTCTGCCACAAAAGAGACATCTTGACACATTTGGTTTTTTTGCTTTATGATTTCCTATCCTTCAGAGTGGAGATACTCCCTTCCATCCAACAGAGGAGAGCTACATCATTAAATGGATATTTCCAATACCATGCTCTATTTATACTGCTTGTATATGGTAAATTAATGCCCTAGCTCCACAGATTCCCCCCGAAAAAGAAATTGATTTATATCTGCTTTTATTGTACGTGGATCTAAGTTCCAGTGTTGAGCTCTCAATTATACAGTAGGAATGGAGGGCTCCAGAGCTTCAACAAGAAAATAATCAGAATTGTGGCAGTTTATTCCCACTTTGCAAACGCATCAATGAATGCAGAAGGTTTTTAAAACAGAACTGGCAGGGTAAAGGGACCTTAAAAAAAAGGGTGAGCAAACAGTTGTCATATTGCAAGAACATAACAGTGATTTAACAGTGATAAAAACAGCCTTAGCTCTGACTGCACAATACGCTCACCACCAGCTGAGCTATTCGCACAGCCTCCGGTCACTGCTGGTCCACAGCAGACACAGGAGCTGCAGCTCAGCTGAATATTGTCTTGGGGAATTAGCATCTTACATCTGTCACAGGCTAAAAGCAGGCAATCTTATTGCAGGACAACTGGTGCGCACGTCTAACACCCACATATCTTCTTGTGTCATTGCAACTGGCTCATATGTCTGAGCTTTAAAGGTCTCACCAATGTAGAAAAGTACTGTCCCCTCCCTTTGCACTGTGTAATCCTTCCAGCATTTCAAACTACAGCCTCAAGTATGGAAAAGGAGAGGGAATGGTATCTGCAGTAGAACTGTATTCTGAATTCCTGCTTGCCACCAAGTCCTTAAGGGCTCTGAGCACTTAAGGAAGGTCTCTTCTCCAGCTCATCTATATAGAGATCTGGACCTGCAGAGAGCATCTCTGAGGGCCTCGAGATGAGCAAGGTTGAGACATGTTCTGTGCAGGTAGGGATAGGACCACTCAAGACAGTGGAAAACCTGGGACTGTCTATTAAATTGCTTTCCCCTCTCACTGGCAGGGCTCTATAGCAGCACTGCAGGCAGTCCTGCTTTACACATCAGGAAAGAGGATTCTGCCTTTCATTCAGAGCTCCTTCCTTTGCATTTCCAGATTTCAGGATAGCACCATTATTCCAAATGCTATTTCCCTTGGCAAAATCACAATGGTGTAATTAATCTAATTAGCTCCTTGCATAGGAACTACACAAAAAAGCGGCTAAGCAGGTACAGTGCATGTCTTCCCATTGCCCTCACAAGCATGAAGAGTCTCTCCCCAGCATACTTGTAGGCCCGCTTCAGCTACTGGAAGCTGCTCTGAAGTCTCCACACAGCTTCTCCTCTCATTTAGTTTTAAAGCACAACTGAATCATGTTAAGTTTTTCCCTACAAGCAACTCAGGTTGCTAAAAATAAAGGCAAGACAGGAAGAACATAAGGCCAAATTCTCGTGCTCAGACTGAGAACCCTGGCTGCTTATCAAACCCCCCACATCCTGTGCATTGCTTCACAGGGCTCAGACCACATTGTTTGCAGACTGAAATTTACCTTCCAAAACACTATCCATGAGAAACTGGAGCTATAGTGTAACAAGTTCCTTCTCCAGAAGTTTCCAACAGTGTCGGCCATAAAAGTCTCAATATGAAACTTTAAAGTTGCTCCAAAATTCCCAACCATTCCTCTGTTTCGCTTTTTAATTCGGCAGGGTTGATCCCCAAAGGCAAATCTCCAGCCTCGGGTCTTCCTTTGCCAGAAAGCACTTTGGGGATGCATACCCCATAGGCTTCCTTCTCTGGTTTAGAATGAGCACACTGGCAGAGCCTCCACCTCCCATCCCATTTCCACCAGTTTAAGGATTCGGCTCATGAGGTGTTTGCACCGGCTTGTAGTGCTGCAGGTAACCACATTACAGACCCTGCTCCCTTATGCCTCAAGTTTTGTAGTGCTGCTGATGCCAAGAGCCAAAGTATTTCCCCCCAGGAGAGAAGCAGACTCCTCATACCCTTTAGATCAGTACATACACAAATCAAACGGAACAGCCCATTTATACTAAGTTGGTTTCTGCTTTTCAGTAGTAAACAACCAGGCAACAAACTGGCAAGAAACCATCAGATCCTCACATTTCCCACATTACTTAAGGGGAAGGGTCAAAACCAATATTTTGGAGTTATTTGGAAGGTCACTTTAAGGGAAAAAGATAGGAATATGTTCCCAAATGCTTGGCCTTTGTGATTAATGAGTGTGCTGAAGACAAACCCACACACATTTCAGGAGCAGATGGGCTTGTTTTGGCTTAGTTGTCACCAAAAAGCTCTTTTCTTATTTTTAAACCCCAAACATTAGTTATTTCTCCCAAGTACCTAATTCTTAGCATGAAGAGAAGGGAAAAGTGTAGGAGCAGAGGATGACACCTCCTGATTCTAGCAAGCGAGACAGCCATGGAAGAGGAAGAACTAGATGGAGGCAGGATGCTCATGAGCAGAGCATTCCTCCATTCATAGAGAAGTGGAATCCTTAGTGCTGCAGAGAAACCTCAGTAGCATTTGTAAAGGCGCTGCAGCCCATGTGTGCTGCCAGGGAACTTCTAACCCACAGGGTGCCATCAGCTCTGGGATCACAAACCACTGCAGCAGCAGTTGGTACATCGGGGATGCTTTGGACAAAGGTCAGATATGGGTTTACCTCAGTTTACTTTCCTGTGCTTTACTCACCCATGGTGATAATGAGTTTTCTCATTGTGACTGAATCAGTACCTAGCTCAGAAGTGGAAAGAATTAAGTTCTCCTTCCTCTATTGTTATCTCAGTTACTAGCTTCCCTCTTCAGCTCTCAGAATGGCAGATACACTGAGGAGCAGCAGCAAACGAATTCCCCTCATTAGCAATTTAACCATTACACAACCCCAGCTGACTGTGTCAAGAGGAGCTTCTTCTCCTGCTTGTAAGAAGGCAGAAAGTATACACTGTGCTGCTAAGATGCCCAACTGGATTTCGGCAACAGGACACAGTAAGCTGAAAACAATAACTGCCACAGCTCAAGATTAGATTTGATTTGCTCTCTGCTCCTCAACCTGTGCCACAAACACTCGTGTCATCTAAACATCATCTCATTCTCAGGGCATCTATTGAAATCCAGAGGGGGCTGGAATTTCTCTTAGTCCCTGGCTGCCTGCAGCTTGTCACCTCCCCATATCCCCCATGACAAGCACAGTACAACCCTGACAGTAGCACAGTGCATGTAACCACAAGCTGAGAGGCCCCCTTCCTCTCTCCCCTTTCTTAGTCCTTGAACCTCAGGCTTTTAAAGCCTCATTTAAGATGCCAGAAATTCATGTTTAGCTGCCATCCCTGAAGATGGAGTGCAGGCAATAGGAGACACCCAGCCCACTAGACAACGTGGTGCTTAGCTCCCTGAAGGCTGGGCTCAAAAAAACAGAAGTATAGACTTTTAAGGCTAATTGCTTCCAAAATATAGTCTCCCATTCTCTGTCATTAGAACTCCTCTAGGGATAAAGTCGGTAAAATAACTAGTGATATTTAGGTAGCTTACATTTAGCAGAATGTGCAGTAAGAATGGGGAAAACAGTCCCTAGGCATTTGTGTCACCCAGCTGCTGACAGAATGCTTAAGCTCCTTAAAAATGCACCTCTCTGGCAGCATCTCAGTCAGTCTTTGTCCTCTCCAGCTTCAGAATGATGTATTTCTAGTCCTGTGTTCATTTACCTCCACGACAGGAAGATCTCTTCCAAGCCATTTCCTCTCAGGTTTGTTCATCTACGAGATGACACATTCAGGAATCCACATCTTGGCATTTTCTGAACTCCTGTTCAAGGATTCCCTTTCCACTGCACGGGCTCCAGCTCCACAACTGATGCAGAATTGAAGAATAAATCCTATTTGGGGGGAAAAAAGCTTTGATAAATAAAAGGGTATTTTAAACCAAAGCTGAGATTCTAGGCTGGAGAGATAGAATTTACCCCATCAGCAGCAACGAGCAACACTGCCCTGGGAAGCAGTTCCTAATATAGTGCTGTCAAATCTGCTGGCTTTGGAGGATCAATGATCATTAAAGTTCTACTTACAGCCCAAACTCCCAGCTTGTGGCAGAATAGGTTCATGAAAGCTGTGTCTTTCAGTTAAAAACCAGCTAAAACAAAACTCCAGGTTTCCTGACTGTGGGGAACAGCTTGAAACTACTCATGGAAGAAACAAGTTTCCCAGTCCCTCAACATTTATTTACTAAGATCTGTATTTCTTCCAGTAATATCATGGCTGGTTTTGGACGGTGGAGTTTGGAATCTCTGGTCAGGCAAGATGCTTGCTGTACCACTGCTGGTAATTCAACAGCACTGCTTGCCTGGTCTGAAAAGATGTGTCTGGCCACTCTTGCTTTTGCTCCTTTTAGTCTGTTCATCTACTCAGATCAGTGCTACTCTGGCTGTGTGTTTTACTACAGCAGAGAGGGAGGGGGAGAGGGGCATTTTAAGTAGAGACATGGTATTTTAAGACTTCTGTTTGCACACATTAATTGGGATTAGCCTAACATTTATTCTCCTTATGGCTCAAAGCCTATTGTTCAGGAACACATGTCAAGTTCTTCTGGGAAAACAGCTAGGCTGGGAATTGAACTGCTTGCACTTATTGCCTGAAAAAGCTTATATTTGGAAACCAAACTGCTCATGTTATCTACTTGATGGCATGTATTGTCCCAGAAGAAAATAGCACCAGAAAGTTTACCATGGGGAGCAGACTTTGTAAAAGGACAGACTGATCAAGGGATAACGTGCTATTGTAACAGGGACAGCGGAAAGAAGCAGGGAGAGGTCTGAGTCGTCCCTCAAAACAACAGGACCAGGCCCATCAGTACCATGTTTAAGTCAACTCAAGAGCAGATATTCTTCTTATTCAGTGAGGAATATTCTGGTGGTACTTGTAAATGCTTCAGGTAAAACACTGTCAAGACTCTACTGGCTTTGCACACTGTACATACAGTCCATATTTGCCTGGAGTATTGTTCATGGCACTGCACCACCCAATTCCTTCCTCTTTTGTTCCAGTCCTAGTAAAGCACCTGACAAGAAGTGCTTTGCTTTCCAGAGGAGGCAGCTCTCAGCTCTCTAATGAGCTATACTGTAACTATTAGCCTGGAAACCACCTCACTGAACATCTTCGGTGCCACTAATTTGGCTTTAAGCACACATTTCCCAGCTTTAATACCTGGGACAGTGCTAATGACTGCTCTTGCTGTTTGGCACAGGTCAGATGGTGCTGACAGCACTCGATCTCAGAATAAAAAGAAATGCCACAGCTCCAGAGAAGTCAACCTAAACAGGAAAATGGGAAGCAAATGACTTGTGAGGGTAAGTACACTCGTGTGTCCTAATAAAGCTTTGGGAGCCTTACACAATGAACCTAATGAGACTTATTCTCTATCAGAAATCTCACCCTCCATTTCTTAGCTGACACATTTAAAGCATGAAAGGATGCTGAGGAGATCAGAGCAATGCAGTTTCCCACAAGGACATGTGCTGGCCTAAGGCTGTTCCTGTTAGAACAGACACTGGAGCCTCCAAGGCTGGAGCCTGGGAAAACACTGGAGTTAAGAGGAGGAACAGGAATGTGAGAGAACACATGCCTACCCTCGCCACTTCCCCACACCACTGCAAGAGAACATGAAGGCAGATACGCAGACACTGATCCAAAGGGCAGGATTACTCTACTAACTTGGGAGCAAAAAACCAGCCCCAGGTTTGCAATCACCATGAAGAAACACTGCTGTAATTAAACTGAAGTGTTATGTCAGTTTTTGAAAATCCCCTTCATTGTGAGCCTGAAAAATAAGCTTGAAAATTAACCCCTGATTTTTAACACGTTAGTTGTCAGGTTTGGTATTCCTTATTTGATTTTAGCCACTCTGCAGGCATTGAGGTCCCCCCACAGCCTTGGAGCCAGGGCACAAACAGCATGGCTAGGCCAAGGGGTTATTTAAGTGATAGTCAAAGGAGAGCTTGCTCTTTGCTCCTCTACACAACCCTATGTCTACACGACTCTGTGGCAATCGAAGGCTCAGAAAGTGGTTATAGTTTTTCCAACTCCTATTGACCATTCTGCAAGGTATACTCCTAAGGATGGCAAACCACAACAGTAACAAGCCTTTTGCAATCCCCTCTGTTTAAATTGCACTGAAAATGCCATTTGCATCTATAATGAATCAAAGATTCACAGAATTAGCTGGGTTGGAAAAGATCAAGCACTGCCAAGGCCACCAATAACCCATGGCACCGAGGGTCTTGACTATATGGTGTGTACACACTCGCAGGGACAGTGACTCCAGCACTGCCCTGGGCAGCCTGTTCCAATGCCTGGGCATCCCTTGGGCAAGGAACTGTTCCTCAGCTCCATCTAAACTGCCCCTGGTGCAGCTTGAGGCCGTTTCCTCTTGTCCCATCCCTTGTTCTTTGGGAGCAGAGCGCAGCCCCTCCTGGCTCCATTCTCCTCTCAGGCAGTTGTAGGGAGCGATCAGGTCCCCCCTGAGCCTTCTCTTCTCCATACTAAACCCCCTCAGGTCCCTCAGCTGTTCCTCATGAGACATATTCTCCAGACCCTTCCCAATGACAGATCATGAAGACCCAGTCCAGATACTGCCTTATATTTCACACAATACCTCTCCAGTGCTGACCTATTTACTTGGTGCAGTCTGAGGATGCTGCCCCTGACAACAGGGTCTTGCCATTTCAAAATGCAATCGATGATGACATTATCAGAATCATGAAGCCTCAGTGTCATCAATTGTTAATGAGGGGAAGCTCAGCTTTCGGGTGTTACAGCTAGCAAGTAAAAATATCTTTGAGCAGCTACTTGCTGTCTTTGGCAAAGTCTTTGTTATTGGAAAAAGCACCACCAAGGCTTTGCGGCCCCCAAAACATGTCCTGGTTTACTTCTTTTAAGTAGTAAAAGGGAAGAAAACACCTCTAGGCTCTGAAAAACAGTGGAGGAACAGACTGTGGGAGAGCATTAAAGGCTAAGCTCAGGGTAGCCTGAAAACCTTGCAAGAGCAGCTCTGCACTCCCCCAGCTGGCTGAATTGCAGCACAAAGCCTGCAAACACCAGGCAGGTTCTTAGATGTCTGCTTAAACCCTTTGCTGAGGCTGAATGCAGCACAGCTCAGCTGCTGATTCCCTTCAGACATCACCTTCTTGTGCGCACCACCCTCATTTTGAAAAGGCGGTAATATCAACACTAAGACATCAGTATGGAAAACACTGGAGAGAGACCGACCCTTCCCCAAGCGACTTACACTTTAGGTAAGCAAAGAATATGTGAACTCAAAGACAAGCCAGAAAGTCCACGCATAGGCAGCTTGCAGCAAAACTAAGCCAGGCAGTTCAGCTGAGCTTCCAGGAACTGCCTAAATAAGAAAGCTTCATTTCTAATGCCCAAAATGGAAGACAGCATCGCGGCAGCATCACATCATAGAATGGTTTGGGTTGGAAAGGACCTTAGGATCATCCAGTTCCAACCGCCTGCCATGGGCAGGGACACAAACCGTAGAAGGGATATTTTTGTCTCTGCACTTAGAGTTTGTGTTCAAGCCTCAGCAAGCAGAGACTGGGCTGGGTGACCAAAGCCAGAGCTGCTGCTCTTCCCTTCAGGGGTTTCCAGACCCAGTAAAGTTCATTTAGTGTTCAAACCCTCCCTGGGGGCTGCTGCAGATCAACAGGAGAAACAGCAACTACTTCCATTAAATTCTCCTGTGAGGCTTGATATGAACAATACAGTTTGATACCACAGCGATAATACACTCACCTTTCTGCCTGATACGCTGCTGTACGCACAAGGGCCTCCCAAGAGGACAGGCTGTGTTCTCATCCCTTGTCTCCACCAGCTACAGCATCATTTTGTTATATATTGGTGTCAAACATTCTTGCTTCCCAGCTTTGTGAGGAAATAAACCCATGTTCCAGCACCTACCATTTATCATGGGGAATAAACCACATGAAGGACCAAAGAACAGAATCAGACTGCTGAAGATGACACCAGCACAAATGTTGTGTAACAAAAAGGCAAGTTTCTCCAGTGTCCAAATTCTATCTAAATATGCAGCATGGGGGGGCACTCCTAGTGAGGTTACATGGCTCTACAATAGCCTGATGCTTTGACACGGTCCTATATAAGCCAGGAAAGAGATATTTCATGTCTTCAACCTTAAAAATCTCCACCACGGTTTTATTTTCCAGGCTCCTGCCTCACTCTTCAGACAACTCCTGTCATTAAAGAGCCACATTTCTGGTTTTTGTTTGTCTCAAAGCAGCAGATGATTGTGAATCACAGTCCCATTTTGCAAAGCTAATGAGTGTAACTGATACATGTCCTCTTTCAGATGGCAGGGGCTGGGGGAGGAGAAAGAGCATTCAGTATGAGGTACAAAGCAAGTTGGCATGCCAGCTGAATGCAGACAGACTGAATGCAGGAGGACTGAAATAACCTGCATGTATGTCAGATGCTTGTGTTCATCTGGTTTACACTTTGGAGCATGCCTGTTATTTTTAAAGCACAAAGACATCATGTGTGACATGTACGGCGTCTGCCACTTAGTCTCAGTTAGGAGCTGACACCAGTTTGAGCTCATTTAACCTGGAGGGTGAAAGAAAACCGCACAGGAAGGGGATACTTCCTCTCTGACAGGTGTTTTACTAAAGTAGCCATTAAATGCATGTAAAGATGGATCATACAGCATTCCCTTAAGCTGTTCCTTAGACCATGGGAGACCAGAAGTGTACCTGAACTGAGAACTTGGATTTCACCAGGTTATTTGCATTGATTCCACTGCTCCTGTAGCTCACCCCTCATGCGTCTCCCCGTACTGAAAGAAATCTCTTCCAAATTCCCACATGCCAAGTTGGCTTCTTTGTCTATAGAGCTTTGGAATGCCTTTTCTGCTTGGGTCATGAGAAGGACAGACATCTCCACAGATGGCTTTCTACTATCTGTCCTCCACCAAGAGGATGCAACATCTTTTCTGCTTGGATCTGAATGTTCTCACATCAAGTGGCCAAATCAGAGCTCCAGACTTATGTCTACAGTGTGTTTGTGTCACACTTGAGCATTATACCAGGTTGCCATCCTCAGGATCTGTGCCATAATCCTTATTATTTACTTTCTGGTTTCCTGCTCTAATCCAGACTTTATTTTCCCCTTCAAAGTTCCTTGTTTTCAATTTTCAATTCATTCTCAACAGCTGCAGAAGATTGCCCTGAATATAAAGTAACTGACTCTAAAATTATCCACAGATCCATAAACATCTGAGCTAGGATGCAGACAAGTCAGGCTTCCTAGCTGCATCTTTAGAGAGAAATGGCAGGTTGAGGTTGCAATCCTTTTTCCTCTAACAACAGGAAGAAGCGTGTGTTTGTGTGTGTCAGGGCAGGGGAAAGACCACACAGGACAAAATCCAGCTCTAGGGCTGTATTTTCCAAGCAGACTTGGACCCAGTGTTCTCTAGAACCACCTATGCTGACTTCAGCAGGTTATGCCTTGGGCCCCAGGGACCTAAAGGGAATATACTCTGTTCTTGCAAATATGAAGGCTGATTTTGCAAGCTCATGAGAAGTGGCTGTATTAGATGGGCTTTGGAAGAGGAATTGAACCTTATCTGAAATAAACCTGAGCTAACTAAAGCATTAAGGAGGATTAGAAGCAAAGGATGGGCCTTAGGAATAGCAACAGTTTAAAGACAAGTTCAAACTATCCAGAAATAGATTGGCCTGAGGCAGAGGTCTGCATCTGGAAACAACTGCAGGGAGGTTTGGCACCTGAAAGATCTTTTTTATATAAATGCAATTTTCTGTATTTTAGTTTGTGGCTGTCACCTCCTGTCTGCTCGCTGGATGCCAGCAAGAAGAGTCTGGCCATGTCTCCTCTATGCCTCCCATGGGATATGGTGATGACACATGGATAAGGTCCTCAACGAACCTCTCTTCTCTAAGCTGAACAACCTCATATCTCTCAGCCCTTCTCCATACATCAGATTCTTCAATTCCTTAATCATTTTTGCTGCTTAGCGTTGGCTTTGTCCCACTAAGTCCATGTCTTCTAGTGGGGGAACCCAGATCTATCCTCATCAGTGCTGAATAGAGGGGAAGCATCATTTCCCCTGATCTGCCACCTACACTCTTCCTAATGTAGCCCAGGATGATGGTGGCTGGTTTGTGGCCAACTTGGGACTCACCAGAACCCCCAGGTCATTGTCTGCTTTCCAGACAGTCCATTTCTTAATCGACAGTGGTTCTTAATCACCAGAACAACCTGCTCAGAGATGTGGTAGAGTCTCCATCACTGGAGGTTTTCAATACACAACTGGACAGGAGACTGGGTCATCTCATCTAGGCTCCCTTTCCCATGCAGTGTTGGACCAGACCACCTCTTCAGGTCCCTTCAAACCTGGGGTGTTTGATGCTTTGATGATTAATACAGACTTCACATATAGGAAGTGAAACCACACAACCCAACCCCCCCAAATTGTGTCTGAACATTCAGAGATGGGAAAATACACAGCTGATGCTCTGCTCCTAAGCCCTTCCTATCCTCTTAAGAGGAGCTTGTCCCTCTTAGCCCTTGGAGATATTCAAGAGTTAATAATGCAATGTTGAATGAAAAGATGGATGGTTATACCCCCAAGATGTCAAAAATAGCTGCTGGGTATGAGCACATTTCAGAAGAGGCCAAATGTCCAAGGACAGTGAAAGGCCTTCAAATTACATGAGCCAAATGTTAAGGAGTTCCATAACCTCAGGAACATTTGTTGGCTGATGGTCTCTTGTAAGTCTGCCCCCAGATTCTGCCCAAAGCTGACTCGAGAGAACCTCCCTGAGGGGCATTGCTGGGGGCACCACACTTGCACAGCACTGTTCCAGCAGGATCTGTGCGTATGTATGAGCACACAGTGATCTATGAGACTGAGGCACATAATCGGAGCAACATTTAGGTCTGTTGATATATTAGTGTAATACTCTGGATGATGCAGGAGTATCAGAACAGGCCCATCTGATAACGTGTACAAGTAATTCATCACCAGAATGAGTTGCTTCAGTGATGTATTACTCAGGAAAAAAGAATGCACCATCTAAAGGGGGCAACAGCAAAGAAGGAAACTCTTTATTTCTAGGGTGGAATATTCCCAAAACCTCAGGGGCTTCCTTGCCACCAAAACATTGACACTGCAAAATATGTGATGTACATCCCCTCCCTCTTCATTCCCACCCACAGTTACAAATCTGCTTAGTTGACCACTGGGAACAAAAGCAACTTCATTTCATATGCACCAGAACCACAAACCTGAGTGCTGCATTCCAAATTCATATCGAGAATCCCTTCGGATTTCTTCCAAGTATGGGATCTGCAGTTTAAGCACTTTACAACTTTGCAGATTAAAATAAATTCAATGAAGTGATTTTTAATTTCTTCTTCTGTATTGAATTGCTTCTTTCTTTTGCTTTTGGTGCCTATTTAATTTAGTCCAAACTAATCCAGTTGGCTAGTGGGAGGAACGGAAGGGAGGGGAAAAGAGCCTTTTCCCTAATAAATCCGGAGTGGCTTACGTTTGGTAACATGTGCTGTAAATCCTTTGTATCTGCAGAGATGACAGTACAGTATAATGAGAAATGATTTTGAAGTAGGAATTTAAAGCCTATACAATAATGACACCAAGAGATAAATAATTAATGTCTCACTTCTTTTCTTAGTCTTTTCATCTCAAGGAGTCTCCAGACTCTCTGTGCTCTTTATAACTGACAAGAATCAATTCAGTCTGTTCACACACATGCAACTAAACAAAACACAGATCCTGCTAAGGAACGTGTGAGGCACAGTAGAAGAAGCTTGGACTGAAAGCAAAGAATGTTCATCAGGGACTGTAGCGATAGGACAAGGGGTGATGGGTTCAAACTGAAACAGGGGAAGCTCAGGTTAGATGTAAGGAAGTTCTTTACTGTGAGGGTGGAGAGGCACTGCACAGGGTGCCCAGAGAAGTGGTGAATGCTCCACCTGTAAAGGAGATAGATGCATCTCTAAACAGTCCAACCTGGGTGAGTCTAACGTCACTTGCTGGCATTCAAAGCAGTAAAACCAGGTCCTACTCTCAGTCTCTTACGGGAGCTGAGCATTTGCTGCTCCTCAGCTGCAAACTGGAAGCTGCCATCACTACTGTGGCAATGTGTAATTTAGTACAAGCCTTCTTTCTTAAGCCATCCTTCCAGTTCAGAAATGAGACTCTCTTCTGAAGACCACCTTACACTGTGTGGCCACAGCTCGACTACTGATCACAAGTGAGCCTGACGTGGTATACAGCCACAGAACAGCTCAGCTACTGCAACAGCATTAGCAATCACCCCTTTTACGAACCAGTGCACAAGAGGGGAACATACCAAGCTACTCACACTCCGAAGAAGTAGAAAGAGGTTTGTTTTTAACGTGACTGCCATGAAGCATTTGATGCTTCCCCCACCACCACCTTTTTTTTCATGCTTGGAGAGGCAATAATTTCATTAAGTGTTTAAATGCTTTATTCCTCTGACTCATAGTTCATAGACATCAGAGCAGGAATTTCAATGAGTGTTTCTTCCAGTGAAACTAGGATAAGGAAAACATTCCCAAGCAATGCAGGAAGGCTGAGCTTAGTACCATGGTGTGCATCAGCAGCAGCTCAATCAAACCAGCTGGAATATATGGCTGTAGAACTAGTACAATACCAGAACACAGGTCAGTACGCCCAACCTGCTAAGGCTCAAAGTGGCTTTACTAGTATCTGTCAGAACTAAAACCTTTAAGTGAGTTTTAGTGCAGGAGGGCAACTATATGCTCAATTCTGAAGGAAACAGTCCTGATGATCTAATCAGAATACGAACCCCTGGAGCTGGACACTTGGCTCCTTACAGCCTTTGCACTGACACCACCTCAGGGTGCTCTTTGGAAACACTCCCTTTCCATTAAGGTAAAAAAGCCTGCTCTTGAGAGCAGTGCTCCTGCAGCTATAAAAACAGTCAGCAGCCCCAAAACCCCTTCTTTCCACTTGGTCTCTTTCCAAGAACACCCTCCTTTCCCATCTTACCCCACCACTGGCAGCTCAGAGGTCTCCCTGCTTTAAAGTGGCAATGCAACAGCAGAGACCAAGGCTGTTCTGAGTCACTATTGTCATAATGTAGGGCCATAGAGAAATGTTCACAATGAGAGTTCATTGGGTTTTATCTCTTCCACAAAAGAAAACAGAACCAACCAGTTATCTTCCTGGAAAACCTGCAGCTTCCAGGAAATACACAACATCCAGTCTCTGGATCTAAAAAGAGCATGGCCTTGCTTTGTGTAACTCAAAACAGGGAGTTGAATACAAGTCTAGAGCAGCATAGACAGAGGGCTCTCATCTTCCTTCTGGTTGAATCACAGCTATAATTCAAGCCAACTTTCAGGCAGAATAAGTTGGAGTTCCCGAAAGCAATCAGCCAGTAATGTTCAGCCAGCGCTAGGCAAATATTCATAGCTTCCTGTGGAGGATTGAGGTGAAGCTGAATGCTTTATTACTGAAGATACTAGGAAAGGAGAAGGCGGATAGTCCAGAACTGAAGGTTGAGCTAGCTGGCTAGGCACAGTTGATATATTTATACTTAATCTTCTTTGGAGGACAGCACTGGAAACATACACACAGAGTCCTTTCTCTCTTCAATACTTAACAATGGCAGGTTCATGTTTGCTCTCCTTGGCTAGAGTAGAAGTCTCCACAGCTTGCCAGCTATAACAGGAGCATAATCTGCTATCAGCAGAGCCCTCTGCCTGGTTTTACATAGGGTTGTAGCCTAAACATCTGCTTTAATTGCCAGGTTATTGATGGAAAGATTCCCTATTAAGTACTGTAAAATGGAAACATTACAAAGCAAGATGTTAAATCCATTCTTGGCTGCAATGACTTCCACAAGCCCTATGCCAAGCCACAGTAGTGCAGTTAAGGTCTGTAAGAGTTTTAAGTTGTTAGAAGCATTTGGAGCGGGGCTAGTGCTCTTTTAGTGTAACCCCACTGGTTTCTCCTGAATTCACGTAGAAATCCAATGCCTCAGTTGCCTCTAGAAAACTAATTACAAAAGGGAGCAGCTGAAGAGATGGGAGTTTGATTTTTCTGTTAGAGAGATGCTGCAAGGAAAGAGCTGAAACAGATGCTCAGAAGCAGGTTTCTATCTGAGCCCCTGAAGTATTGCCTCGTCTGTACCAGACCCTCACTGTTTGCTGTTTCCTGGAGGTAATAATTTCAGTTTCAATGGCTGCCATTCAGTTTCAAAGCAGAAAGTTTTAGCGACCACCTCGTTCTGTGTTTTCCTTGATGAATTTCTATGCCATCACCAGCTACTGGACATGGCCATTCATCCAAGTGCACAGTGCTTTTCTCCTGGGCTTAATCTTTATCATCAGGATCAAACTGTTTGAGAAGGTTAAAGGAGGAGGGGTAAGTGCTTGGAGACATCAGCTAAGCACCATAGACAATTTGTGATGCCTTCCTTGCCTCCAAGTGGAGGTCTTCGGGGAGGGAGCTGTAATAAATGAGAAACATCTATTTCATTCTCTAAAATGCCTGTCCAATTTCTAGAAGCAGCCCTCCCTCAGTGGAACTAAAGTGTTCTACCAAGCACAAGGAAATAAGCCTCAGTCAGCTTCGGCTGCCAGAGCCCCACAGGAGTTAGAGGAAATATTCCAGCTACACTCCTGAAGCCATGGCTCCAAATGACAAAGCAGCACAGGAGCTGCAATGGTTTCATTTAAGGCTGTAGTTGAAAGAAAATCAGCTCCTAACCATGTCACTCCTTATGTTGTGCTGAGCAAGGACTGACTCTACATTTTCCTGACACCGTGGTCCTCACCATAAGGTCATGCTCCAGTGAGAGGTCCTGTAACAGTGAGGAGAAAAGCAGTTTGAGAGAACAGATGCTATAGCAAAGAAGATAAAGAGAAAGACACTTGTGTCAGAAGAGAGCCAGAGAAAAGACTGCGCTACTGCAGCACACTTTGTTGAATACATACCTCCCAGGGATGCCCATTTCTTCTGCATCTATGAGCAGGAAGAGCTACAGAGAGAGAAAACCAAACCCACACAGACCCATTGCTCCAGCAGTTTTTCAAGCATGCAATGTATGGAATCAGGCATGCTTCCTGAGTGACAGGAAAGAAGCTTTTGGCTTGGAATTACGGATTTGTCAAGTGATTTAAAGCAGCTCCATTCACTGCCGGACAGAGGGACCTTCAACAAGATGCAGCCAGTGAAACATGCAGCTTTGCTCCCTTGCTGTTGTCTCAGCACTAACTCAGATCTATTTTCAAAGGTCAGATGGGCAGAAAACCTGAACCTGGCCAAGAGCTCCCTCAAATCAAATTAACTTCTCTCCCTATTTCAGTGATCTTTGAGCTAGGACCTGCAAAGCACACAGAAGGCATTAAACCTTCTCCAACCAGAGAGCCACTGGTGTCTGACACTGACCTGTTCTCACAGCATAGCAGCACACATGAACTGCAGCTCCTCAGCTCAAAATCAGAGCCTTGCCCACTGACAGCCATCTCCAGGTATATCTTGTGGCAATAGGTCTTACATGACGTAGGCAAAAGATGAGCTTCACTAAAGCCCATAGAGGAGCAGATTAGCTGCTCACAACACTAAGACAAGCCTTGTCATAGGTTTACATGATTATACCTTCCAGTGAGGCTTGACTCCAGGTTCTTTGGGTAAAGAAATAAGGCAATGATTGTATCTGCAGCAGAGGATATCCATTCCTCAATTTGATCTGTTGCCTGTTCACTTCTCTGTTTATCACTTGTGAATAGAACCAGCATGGGTGATGGCTGCTGCTGCCGCGTGCCACTGACTCACTTTCATCCCTACGCTGATTCCATACTGATCAATGAGCTGAAACAGTTATTCCAATTCTGTTTCAGAAAAAACTACCCCTAATGCTTCTGTTCTGCTGTCTTGAAGGAATGCAGGGCTCTCACCTTCTCTTGTGAGGTCTTTGCACTGCTCACTGAGGCTTCTGTTTATTTCATAAGCCTGATCTGGACCACTTTCCTAAGGACCTGATGTGGCACTGTACAAATCCAGTAGCAGCAAGGGAGTTCAGAATGAAAGCCATCGCCTAACAAGAGAAACGTTAACTCAGAAGGAAGAACATCATCCCTGCCTTGCGTATGCAGGATTTCAGGATGGAATGATCAAGCTTTGCCTTTTTGCATCAGTAAAGGGATGTCAAATTCTCAAATTAAGCCTTTAGTGCCTAGTCGAGTGTCTTGAAGGAAAGATGCTTCTTTGCATTTACACAGATGGACAATCTCTAGAAGGCTCTCCCTACAAAGATTGTTATGGTAAATGAACCATGTCCTGTGCTGCATGAAAAGGAGCATGAACCACTGGTGAACTTAAGGTCCTTTCCAACCATAACCATTCTATGGCTCTATGAAGTCAATTTTGCAGTAGCCCGGAATGAGCCAGGAATAGCAGAAGGGAAAAATAACATTTCTTGCTTTTTCTAGAAAGACATGAATGCAATATACCTGCGCCTGTTTATTACCTGCAGTCTGTTATAGCAGCAGTAATTCAAAGTAATATAGCCAGGACCTTTTATTATTCAGTCTGTTGAGCAGCCAAGAGTTCAGGGTTAACAGGTTATGTATCTGTTTATTATGCAGTCTGTTGTACTACAGATTGAATCGCTTTTTCTTCCCATGTACCAAAGGAACTGGGATTTTCCATCTTCCAGCCTAACACCACATCCTTCAGAAAAGCTTCACCTCCTCTTGGGCCACCCCCTGCCTTTCATTCTTTACACCAGACATGCTGCTAACTGCTGCCTTTGAAGCAAGAACTCCTTGGAGCTGTGGTCTCCTTTCTGACAGCTCTGTGGTTTTGCTGGCTTAAAGCAACATCATGTCTTCTTGTATCACACTATCACAATCCAAATGCAGACATGGAATGAATATTTGATGCTAAGAGGCAACAAAGGACCAGCAACACAAAGACCCTTGTTTCAAAGAAAGCATCTTTGTGCAAAGCATGTTTGAGCTACAGCTCCTTTCCTCCTGCTTTGTGTTGTTACGGGTTTATCTCACAACTTTGAAAGTCCAGTGTAATAGTGGAATGCAGTAAACTTGAGGATAATACATTGCAGAGAAATCTGAGGACCTGGCATAGCCCAGCAAGGAACAAATACATCTTCAACAAACCTGCCTTGACATTTGCCTGCTGAGTTTGACATGTTCAGAGGCCAATCTGAAACATCATGCCCCAAATCACAAGTGCACTGCACTGTCGTTTCCCAGAAAGGGACAAGCTCCTTGGAATACCCAGTACCAGCGAACCAAACACAAGCATGGTGGTCTCGTACAGTGCCCCTGGTGCAACATAGGCACTGCAACCTCTGCTATTCTATAGATTTATGCATATAGAATTGAAAGGTATTACCATGTCAGCCAGTCCACTGTGTTATGAACCCCTACACAAAAGGCTATGAAACATAAGTTCCCTGAAGCTATTTTGAGGGTTTAAGTAGGACTTCAAAGAGAGAATAGCACTGCATTAATTCAGAAGAGTAAGTTTAGCTCTTGAGATGGGAGCATCAGTACTCCCCAATATATATATGTACCATAAACAGCTTTCAGCTAGTCTATCCTTAGAGCCTCGGGGTATCTCTCTGATAGTAACTTCCATTCAAAGCCAGCTCATTCCATCAACATCAAATATGTACAAAATTAGTACAAGAAGGAAGAGAAGAAAAAAAATCAATTTGAAGTAATTCTACTTTTACATGCTTGTACTTAATTTTTTTTTTTTTCTACCTGTTATTGCATATTCAATTCAGTTTTCCCAGCCATAAAGAAACTGGTGCTAGAAGGGATTAACTTCTCCTTGTTCTGCTAATAGAGCAATTTTCCACTTGCCACTAAAGTGGTAGGAGGTGTTTCTAGCAAGGGTTACAGATGAAGAAATGGGATTTGGCACAGGCTGCAGGACATGCATTTATCTGCAGATGTTAAAACTTCACAGAAGAGACAGCATCTTTGTTTCACAGACAAAAGACCTAAAGCAATTCACCTAAAGGCCTCCCACCATGCTAAAGATGGAGCAGAACTTGGGAAATCCCACTTATGCCAGCTGGAAACTACAACCTGCAGTAAGATTAGAGGAGCAGCTTCACTGGGGAGGTTTATCACTTCCACTACCAGAGAGAGGTGCTACTCACTCCTCTCCTTTCTGTTCTTGCTGCTTATCCCACCCAACTCGGCCGACTTCACAAGCCAGCTCCTTTCACTGGCATCAGAAGACTTGTACAGGGAAGACTCGCACAGGCCAGATAGGTTTTTGCCTGAGCTGCTGCAAGTGAGAATGAATGACACCCCCTGCCTGGAAGCAGAAGGAAAAGCAAAATCTCTTGCTGTTCCCATGCTACTACAAAGAGTCAACTGGCTCCAAAGCTGCAATTCCCGGTGTTAACGTGTCCCACAGCAAGCCCAGCAGTTGCACTACTGTCTACCACAGGTTAGAACTGCCTCTTTCAGACTATACAGTGGTAAAGAGTTTTGGGAGGTAACATCTCTCACAGTGCTTCTTGGAAGGGAAGATCCACCTCTGATTCTCTGTTACGCAAGGATGAACACACTTGGCTTTCTCAAATATGAAAGATCCTCAAGGCTGGAAAAACTCCATCTCTGCCTCAGTTTCCTCACCTCTGAAACAGGGTAATAGCGCCTTTTCTTTCACATCCTTTCATTCATAAAGGGATAGAACCTAGCATAATGGAACTGTTATTTTGGACAAAGCCTATAGTCATTACCTAAATACAAATAAAACTGTGCAATTACAGACCAATGCCTGGTAGATGCATTCCAGACACCATATCCCCTCCTAATGCCTCACCTCCACATCTCCCTGCACTGTGTTGCAGCCAGTGCTATAAAAACAATCAGCTCTGGTGAAATCCTTTGCCTCCTCAGGAATGCAGCAGGGTTAGAAGAGAGTAGCTCTATCTATATGGAAATGCAGATTTCAAATATATCCATCAAAACCAATTCCAGAGGAAACAAACCTCTAATATGGAGCTGATAAAAGTTGATTTTAAGTCAGCCTGAAGCTGTAAGCAATAAGAAGCAGATTTATAATGGCAGCTTTAATTATTGTCGGGCTTGTTCTTTGCAGTTTACACCAGCATGAAGCCATCGGTCAGCTTGTTATTGAAGTTACCTGTATTCCCTAACTTCACTTAGTTCAAATCATGCTTTTTCTCCCATTCAGATGACACTGTATCCAATATTTCTGGGTGTTGCACAACTCTGCAGGATGTCCCTCTGGGAACAAAATAGCTCCAA
This sequence comes from Psilopsiagon aymara, assembly GCA_024733675.1. Taxonomy (NCBI): domain Eukaryota; kingdom Metazoa; phylum Chordata; class Aves; order Psittaciformes; family Psittacidae; genus Psilopsiagon; species Psilopsiagon aymara. The sequence continues at coordinate 57,791 of JANRGW010038812.1, read as the reverse complement.
ACATTCCAGAAACATTGGGATCCCCACAGAGAGCACCTCTGGCAAATGTTTAACTATTTTCTCTTTGGTAGATGTGTTAATACTGAGGATAAGCTTGCACTTCGCAAGTGAGCTTTGGTGCATGACTCCTGTATGATGCTCTGAAGCAGATACAGACCAAGATACAGACCAAGATGCTCCTGTGATTGCGGATGTTATCACCAGCTCTGATTTTTCAGGGGGACAAGGCAAGCAGGATTACAGCAACCGTTTGTTTTAAAGTGGAGAGCAGTTGCCCAAAGTCCTGGGTACAGTTGTTTCAGAGTGAGAGTTTACCTGCCTTTGGGTATAAACACTGCAAAGAGATTCATACCCTGTGACTGCTCATTCACGACAGGGTAATAAAAGCTTGTTGACTTAGAGCAAGGCAAGCCATACTTCCTGGGGAGGCAGAAAAAAATCACACCTCCTTTCTTGTTCTTCATTAGAGATACAAGTTGTTTCAAATCCCCCAAAGCTTTCCTTCAAAGAGGTTGTCAGGATTAGCAAATAAGGGGCACACTTTAATAAGGGGGTTGTCAACATGACCCCTTCTTTTACGAGGGAGATGTGACAAAAGACAACATTTTGCCCACCCCTTACTGCATTCCCAGTACGTTGCAAGAAGAATGATTCCTTCCCAAAGCCTCAATTGTCATTTAGGCTTCGTCTAAATCAATCTCCTGTCACAGCCAGGAAAGGAAGAATAAGGCAGAAAGAAAAGCTCCTCAGCATCGCTTGAATATCAGCATCCAGCCTGATTGCTTGTATACATGTTTAAGATAAGGTTTCCTAGCAACCTCAGGACTTGTAATTAACATCAGGCTTTCAGACAGGCTGCTTTTACATCCCTGGCTTTACCTCTAGGATACAAGTATGAACATAAAGTTATTAAAATGGCTCCAGTTAAAGTCCAACACCTTGGAAGAAGTTGGATGTTCTAATACCAGAGACACTCCTTCCAGTGGCAAACCTGACTCCTAAAAATGAGATTCTGAAATTCTCCAGCTCCTTTTGTGCTCTCACATCATAGTAGAACATTGTTGGGCTGTTTCCCGCACACCAGGTGATTAAGATGGCTCAGGGAGCTTTGAACAGTATGGATCTGAGGGATCAGTGCACTTTCATTACTGAAAGAGTCAAAACTGGATCCTTTCTTCTTTGATAACTAGAACATCTAGGACAAGACTTTCATCTTCTAGACTCAAGTATTTGGTTTTGCTGCTCACTGTTTTCACTACTAATAACAATGAAGTAAAATATTCATGTGCTATCATTATTCTACCGCCTGCAAGGACAGGAGATGCAGTTACTGGCCATCATCCTGCTTGAAGGAGCCAAAAGTGATCAGTATTGTTACTCAGTTTTATGATTATTGACAGTGGTAGCATTAAATCCTAACTAGTCAGCTACAAAACCTACGGTGAAAAGCATGAAACACCCATAAGCGTCATCCTAGAGGTAAATCTATGTTACATGCACAGAACTAAGCCCTTACTAAATAAGATAAATGGCCTCACCAGCATGTGAACAGCTAACTGCATTAAGGAAATATAAAACTGTCTCTAACCATGACAAATTCCTCACCCAGCTTCAGCTCACAGATGGAGCCTTTGCCTTTCTCGCTGCCTTTCCTGGCCAACACAAAGACAAGCAAATTGTAACGCCAGGACAAGACAAAAACTGACCACAGAAGGAAAGAAAACAAGGAATATATTGGCTAAGAGAAAACACAGAAGAAAATCTCAGCTTAAGAGTGTGTTACCTAAAAACAATTGAAGGTGATGGCTGTCTTTATAAGCCAACAGGAGACTCTCCATCTCCTGTATTGGCTTTGTTCCTTTAGGTCAGACAGCCCAACCCTGTATTAGGGGAGATGCAAGTTAAGCTTGTAGCAGAATGGAGGCATCCATCGGTAGCAGTGGATACAGGCACAGGAGAGAGGTGCCTATGGCAACAGGAAAGTGTTTTCCATACCATGTCTGGAAACAGTGAAGTGCCTCTAACAGAAGTCATATAACGGGAGGAAAATATAAGGTAAAGGTAGCAGCATTAGATAAGCTTTAATCTGCTGTTACCGCTGAAGCTGCATCAATAGGTTTTATTTTATTAACAAATTAGACACAAAAAGCCTGAATCTCTACAGTCTGAGCCTGAAAGGCAGATTAAATTCTGGTGCCAGCAAGTAAAGTCAGCAGACTCGGCACATCCATCAACACCACAGAATAGTTAGTGTTGGAAAGGAGCTTAAGATGATCTAGTTCTAACCCCCAAGATTCTTCTAGTTCATTGGAAACCCATCTATTATGAGCAAGGCATCTATCCAGTGCAAATAAACCAACCACATACTCTGCCAGAGTAATGCATTAATGTCATTTTAAGAAGCTGCTTTGAGACACAGGTCTACTCTTTCCAGCCTCTACACAGGCAGTGCTGTTGTGATGAGTGTTAACTGGAAACAGTTGAAAGTATTTCACATCACAGCGTTTCATCTGACTGAAAAGGTGCTTGAGAACTAAATGCTAAAGGAACGGGTTACTTTGCTTTAACAAAACATTGAAGTTTTGGTATTAAGTTCCCCAAAACCTATTAACAGTTACAGAACATTACACTAACACTGACATACAAAGCAAGCTTGTACCCAAACCACTCTTACTGAAATCGAGCTGTTGCCATTTAACCAGGAATACACATCAGTCCTTTTCTCATGAGGACTTTGAAGTGAGCTTTCAACTGGACTAAGAACCAGCACAAAGGAAACAGCACACATTAAATATAAATAGCACTTACATTCGGATCCTCCTTCCCTTAGGCATTTTGGGGATCTCAGTTCAGAGTTCCCCTCCTATTAAACCAGAAGAATTCCACGAGGATGAAAGTCTTTTCCCAGCCAACTTTACTGCAGATTTTGCAGCTTTGAATCACCTCTCCATGAGCTGAAGTGGCAAAACCCAGCAACAATCAAACACTTTGTGCTTCTTTTCAAGAACTGCTATAGACTTTGGGTCCATTAGACCAGCAAAACAAAAGAAACAGTAAAAATCCAAGTGACAAAGTCAAGCTTGGAACTGTATGAAAGCACAAGATAAAGCTCAAATATAACATGATTTTTAGACTAAATAACCTGCTCGTCTGAGAGCTTTTCCACATCCTTAGCTTGATCTTTGCTGTTCATACAGAGTAGGCTGCAAAGGTCAGGAAATAACAGATAGAGAAATGAGCTGTTAAAATCTTGACTACTCCCAGGGCACAGGGAAAGGGAAGCATCTTAGAATCATAGAATCATAGAATAGTTGGGGTTGGAAAGGACCTTAAGATCATCCAGTTCCAATCCCCCTGCCATGGGCAGGGACACCCCCCACTAAACCATGCCACCCAAGGATATGTCCATCCCGGCCTCGAACACCGCCAGGGATGGAGCATTCACAACATCCATGGGAAACTGATTTCAGTGCCCCACCACCCTCACAGTAACGAGTTTCTTCCTCATCTTCCTGCAGTCTGTGGCACAAGAAGCTTTTCAATAGTCAGCATAGATATTTGAGTGACTCTAAATCCCCACTGCTTAACCCTTGAGTTGCACCATATCTGTATTGACAGTCAATGTTCAAAGTTGTTCAGAGGGGTTTGATTTCCTCTCCCCTCCACACAAAACTCCTCTTTAGCTTTATTGACGAAAGGTTGCGAACAAGACTCAGTTTTAGACATTGAAACAGCAAAAGCACTGCTCTTTTTCAAATAAGAACAAGAAGGAATTCTTCTTTCTTCAAAATAAAGGAAAGAAATCACAATTCTGAACAAGCCTCATCACTCAGAGCCTCCTCGGCCTCATTGAGCACCCTGAGAACCCCAGGGTTAAACATGCCCTGGACCCACACTCCACAGTGGCTCAGCTATAACACAGCACATTCATAATTGCTATTTTAGCAGTAGTAACAGTTTTTAAGCCAGCAGATATCCTTCAGTTCCCAAACCTGTTGTTTTTGTCACTCCTTGTGGAACCATCTAGAAGTTGCCCTCCTTTCTTCACCATTGCAAGCAGATGGAGTTGGGCAGTAAATTTAGAGATAAATGATCCCTGGTAGTAGAAGCAGCCTGTGATTTGTTCATGCATAACCAGGGAAGGCTGAGATAAATAAGGGGTTATTTCTTTTCCCTCTTCATCAGGGACTGTAGCAATAGGACAAGAGGTGATGGGTTCAAACTGAAACAGAGGAAGTTCAGGTTGGAGATAAGGAGGAAGCTCTTCCCTGTGAGGGTGCTGAGGAGCTGGCACAGGGTGCCCAGAGGAGTGATGAATGCTCCATCCCTGGCAGTGTTCATGGGCAGGTTGGACAGAGCCTCAGGTGACATGGTCTAGTGGAAGGTGCCACTGCCCATGGCAGCGGGTTGAAACTGAATGATCTTGAAGATTCTTTCCAACCCAAACCAATCTGTGATTCTATGAAAACAAGTTGGAACTGAGGAATAAGTGGAGAAGATGCAGGCTGGCTGTGACAAAAGCGTGGTTAATGCAACTAAGGGTTAACAATGGCTAAAGTGAGAATTAATCCTTTGTCATGGTATTTGCTGGTGTGCTGAGCTATCGATGGGTAAAGGAGATGTGAGAGTGTGTTGGGAGGTAAGCTTAATTCATGGAATGCTTTGTGGAAATGGCTTTCAGATTGACATCCGGGAGGGCCGGTGTAGTTCCTCTTTTCCCACAGATATGGGTCAGCTCAGTGCTTTGATTTTCTTTTTCCAGCTAAAAACTTGCTTATTGTTGCATTACCAGCGAAGAGTTAACTTGGAGCTGCTTATTGTATGAGCCAATGTGATATGTCAGGGCGCAGTTGTGTTATGATTCATAATCTCTTGGTCCCAGATGTTGCGGAGTCACTGATATGCTGCCATGAAACATATGCAGATATGTACCTTAGTGAACAAGCCATGAGCATATATTTATGTGTGCATAACTGAAAGTGCCATTGGAAACTGCCAAAAAATGGTACACTAAGATACATTTTCTTACATCTTTCTAGAAAGGTCTCCTGGAAAACTTCCATCCAAATGTTAAGAACTTAATTTAGAATAGTCATCAATCAGCTTTAGTGTACAGCACCAAACACAAGGAGGCTGAAAACCTTTTTGGCATTTCTAGGTTCTACTATAATACAAGTGATACAAAACTGTAATCCAAGTATTCATTGTTTTCCTTTCCTGTTTGAGATACAAAAACACCAATACGAAGGTGAGGGAGTAAGAAAGGACCTTTGATTGTTTTACAGAAGCTATTAAAATAGGCTTATAGAATAGTTGTTAGTGATTGGTTAGGGATGCTCTGACCTCCTGTCTTACAGGTCTCATTTATGTCTTGTTTGATGAAATCTCTTCAAGACTGCGAAGCAAAAGGGCAAACTGATTTATGAACAAGACTCACTGTTGCACTGGCAGATTTGGATAATGAGAAATACATTAAATCTCATGAAGGGAACGTGTGCCATTCCAAGGCAGGGGCTTTCCATCGTGATGGGAAGTAACTTTCCGTCTTGATGAAGTGATTCAATATCCCTCAGTCTATTAACTTCTACAATGCAGGAAGGCATGCAGCCTCTGTTGCAGCCTCCTTCACTAATGACAAACTTAATGTCAAGTGTTTGTTTGCTATCTTAAGTTGTGGTGATAGCAACAAGAGGTTCACTAAGTGACAAGTTAACAAATTCCCTAATGTCAATGTCCCTGATGATTGTGTTGGAGGAAGATGCGTCCGAGCCTCTGTCACTTTATACAACAGCATGTCTTGACTTATTCCTTTTGACAAGAATTGACTGTAGGCTGTATTTTTTCAGCCATCAGCCTATACAGATTAAAACTGTGCCTTCAGCCAGTTATGCGTTCACAGTCCTTAAGTGTATGTTCAGGGTGGCAGGGCAGGGTGAGAGCTGCTGCTGGAAGTACATTAGGGTAAGAAATGTGCAAGCAGCAGCAGCATCATGAACAGGATTCAGAGCCAATGTCTTCAGAGCAGACATCTCCTTACCTAGGAACAACTCCCCTAAGGCTGAAGACTTTTCATTTTCTGAACAGGAGCATGTACCACCTTATCTCTGTGTGCTCTATATATCAGCACAGCCCCATTACCTTCAGTTTACATCTAGTCGTACATTGGCTTGAGGTGTGTAGAGTCTAAGCTTGCCTGGCTTGCTCCAGATCTGTGTGCCTGAAAGCACAGTGCATGTGAAGGGCCTGACACTCTGAATTGAGAGCTGAGACCCCACTCGCAGCGCTGTGTGCAGTTCTAGTGCTCTCAGCATAGGAAAGACACGGAGCTGTTGGCCTAAGTCCAGAGAAGGCCATGAGGATGCTCAGGGGCTGGAGCAGCTCTGTATGGAGCCAGGCTGAGAACATTGGGGTTGGAGAAGAGAAGCTGTGTGGAGACCTCAGAGCAGCTTCCAGGGTCTGAAGGGGGCTGCGAGGATGCTGGAGAGGGGCTCTTCACCAGAGGCTGCACTGATGGGACATGGGGTGATGGGTTCCAACTGAAACAGGGGAAGTTCAGGTTGGAGATAAGGAAGAAGTTCTTTACTGTGAGGGTGCTGAGGCCCTGGCACAGGGTACCCAGGGAAGTGGTGAATGCTCCATTGCTGCCTAGTGTGGGGCTTCCCTGCCCATGACAGAGAGTTGGAACTGGATGGTCATAAGGTCCTTTCCAACCCCAACCATTGTAAGATGAAGATGGCTCAATGTAACGACCAAAAGTAGGTGTCTTCTTTTAAATTTTGGCTTTACAGTATTGATGTCCTGGGTTGATCAGATGCCTGGGTCTATGCCCTAGGAAATGGTTGTGCTCAATGTAGATCAGCCCTTACTATTGAGAGCTCGACCTTGAAGTCCTGATGTTTTCTCCTAGTGAAGTGGCAGAGCACCATTTAGGCAGTGCAGGCTGCAGGTATATTCCTGCCTTTCTCCACTTCACAATCCTGAACACATTTGTGTCAAGAGGGGGAAAAAAAAGAGAAATTAAAAAGCAAATTAAAGTGGAAAAAATTCCCCTCCCACCCCACTAAAAATATTGATTAAACAAAAAGCCTGAGGAAGATGGTGGAAAACAAGACCAAAGAAGCCCAACACTGCTAAACTTAATTAAGTTTCTATAAGAAAACAGAGGCAGCCCATGGTGATTACTCTGTGTAACTGAGACTAATACACCAATTAGGCTAATTCATCCCCTGGTGCTCTAAACAGTTATAAACTTAATCCATATTTCTTCTCACATGTCAACAATTGATTTGTTTAGTTTTGGGAGCTCCTGGTTTGGACATGGAAAGCCGCAGATAGTTCACTAGGGAGAGCCTATATAGGAACAGATCATGTCTTGCTGGCTGCATATTGTGCTTGAGGGGTTCTCTTCCCTTCCTTAATCTTGCACAGGAACCCTAATCCTCACTGAACACTAATGAGCCTAGTTCGAGATATTATTTATTAGCAAATTCAATGGTTGGGAAACATTATCTATGCTGGAACAAATGTACAACAAATGGGGAAATTCCTTATGCTTTTGGGATGAGGTCAGTCCTAATACATCCAGGTTTTTGAGGAAGATGGTGAGGAAGATGCTTTTCTGGCTAAAGCAACGCTGAGATGCTGCAGTAGCGATGCAAGAGCTGCAGAGTGGATGGAGAATGGACATGGACTGCGTTAACCCAGAGTGAAGGACTGGTATCTGATGTTGGGTGCAGGTAGGGGGTGGCCATGAGTGGAGATCATGAGGGGAGATCAGTTTGCCCGTGGTGCCATGGGTTAGTGATGGTCTTCACAGTCCCTGGGTAACGGTTGGACTTGGTGACTTGAAAGGTCTTTTCCAGCCTGGTTGATTTTGTGATTCTAAAACTGAAATAGTTTATTCCTAAAGCGTGACAGGAAATAATGGAGGATTGAAATGCTCAGATTCCTGCTTTATTTATCAAATATCTTTGGATGGCAGTTACTGAACCCTACTAAAGAAATACAGGGCTTCAGAACTGCGAGAACAGTTTGTGCGTTCATGACCATGTCACAATGCACGGCTCTGGTCTGGATTAATCCCCTTTTGTGATCTTGAAGAAGTTTTAAGATATCCTTAAGCTTTTGACATCTTTGGACACACCTAAATTCTCCCGCATATGGGAATCAGGTAGTAAGCAGGTCGGAGACCACCTGATGCCTGTTCTGCGTATCCTGTAAGCAAATCCTGGCCAAAACAGAAGGAAGAACAAGGACTTGGCAACTTTGGCTCAGTTGCCTGTCGATAATGAAAACTTAGATCAGGCAGTTAGATACAGTGGCTGTAGCAAATAAATACTGTCTCTGGCAATTAGCAACACTGAATTAGAAAATGAGCTAATAAAATCAATTATGTCTTTTAATTTGCCAGACAGTATTTTACAGACTTTAATTTTCTGCTCCTACACCTTCCAAATTGTCTTCAGGTGCTGTTTTGAATAGCGCCCTTGATGCTTATTCTAATACTATTAGCACTGAACATGTCCCCACCCATACAGTGCCTCCTCCGGCCACTCATGAGCTAGGTCAGTGATCCATGGGACAGAAGAAGGTGGCAGAAGATGTCTTGTCCCATAATGGGATCCAGCTTTTTTCTGCGCCATCCAAACTTTGGCTTCCAGAGCAATGGGTATGAATCTGTTCTGCTGCTCTCTGAAGCCTGTGTCTGGCATGTTTTATTTTATTGCAGCCTGCTGAAGGATAACACTCTTTCAGAAGGTTTTACATGGGTAGATTAGAATTATTACCAGCAGGAGGATATGCAGTACGCAGATTGTGAATGGCATAAAGAATGTGTGTGTGCATGTATTTCTTCCCCTCCCTCTCTCCCTCTGCATCAGATAAGTTGAGCTGCCTTGGGTTTGCACAGAATTGTGAATCAGAAGTTTAAAGAGAAAGCTTAAATTAAGGGGCTGCTTTTTAGATAGGACTTGCATGTTTGGATCAACTATTAAGCCACTAGTCTAATCTTTAATTCATAGATGTGGCTAGTAATGGATGCTAGATGCTGTCATAGCTTTCTCTCTTCTGTTGTGCTCCCACAGGTAAATGTAGCATTTCTGGTAATTCAGCAGAAGGGAGGGATGGAGAATGGCTGAGATATAATGGTGATCCAGCTGGGGAGAGGTGTTGCGCATCCAGGCCCCACATTTCTGGTTGCAGCTGATGAATCTTAATGACATGGAGAAATTCCAACCTTGTATTGCCTGTGTGCTCAGGGTTGAAGTGATCGCTTGGTAGTGGGTGTGAATTCTTTGCTAGGAAAGATTCAGGGGGCTGAAGGGGGCAGTTCTTTAGCATAGGGCACTGCAAGTCCTTAGGCTCAAGGAAAGGTGATGAGGAAGCTGCCTCCCTTCCTGGAGGGACAGACCATGGTTCAGTGATCTTATAGCTGTTGTGTGCAGCACCCAATGCCTCTTCTGTGTGTTTCCTTAGCAAGTTGTTCAGTATTTGAGGATGGTGCAAAACACAACAGTCTTTTACTCATTCTTATACAATTTGGCCTTGAGGAAATCATGGCACTTTCTTTGGTGGCACTTGTCTCACCAGAAGTTTTTGTTCATGCCTGGCCTAGGCAGAAAAAAAATGCATTTAAATCAAAGCAATTGTATTTGCTGTGCTGGGTTAACAGTTGGACTTGATGATCTTAAAGGTCTTTTCCAATCTAAATGATGCTATGCTATGCTATTTATGCAAATGCAATGAATGTGCATTTTGCTCATTATTTGTGGTGAGTGCTGTGATTGCAAAGAAGCCATGGGTAAAGAAAAGGCCAGTAGGCATTGCTGGCATTTGAAAGGAAAGCATGCTTTAAAGCAATGTGGTCATGTCTCTGCCCATGGCAGGGGGGTTGGAACCAGATGATCATAAGGGCCTTTCCAACCCCAAATATTCTACGATTCTATGACTCTATGATAAGCTATGGCCATCTATGAGGAGCCATTTCCTTGAGGATATTCTCCATTTCCTCTTGAAATCAGCTGCTCTCAGCAGGAGAATCAAGAAGAAAGAGGGAACTTGCTCCGTGTTTCCAAACCTCTTGGATTCCTGAGCAGGAGCAGCCATGCTGAGCAACCTGCAGCTACCGGCAACTTCCATGTCACATGTAGAACTTCCCTCTAAATCTCTCAAACATAAGCCAGCAGCTATTCAGGTAGCCTCATCCCAGCTTTCAGCTGCTTCACAGGCAGCTGCAGAAGTCAGAAGCCCCATTTGAATGCAATAATAATTTTAGTCAATTTACAGAAATAATATGATTTCCTAAATCATGGGAATTAGCAAGTCAAGCCCAGAGAACGAACATCGCCCAGAGGCTCAGACGCGGCGGAAGAATTCAGTAAAACTCCACCTAAAGTTAGTAAGAAACAGACCATAGCATCCATTTTTATGATGACATCCCGAAGGTCACACCAGCACCGGGGAGGGGAAGAAATTAAAAGGTAGTTTCTCTGAAGACACCATTTTACAACACTTTCTGCTTGTAGCTTGTTAATTTTCACAGCGGAGCTGCCTCGCAGTGGGAATTAAAGAAACAGATGAAAAAAAGCTTTGTGCCTCTAACGGTACCAAAGGCCCCGCGCACACTCCTGGGCCTTTGATGAGAAACATTAAACATGTTTAATTTAGCACATCAATTTGGCAATCTCATTTTTTCGCAGCGCTTTGTGGCAGCGGCCGCTCCTCGCGCTGCCGTCGCCACCACCCAAGAATTATGAGAAACGTGAACCGCGAAAAGTAAATTAGAAAAATCTCATTTCACTTACTCGAAAAAGAGGCGAAATGAGGTTTTGATTAAAATCACTCACACGTACGATTTTAGGTAAACTAATTTAGCAGGACTGACTGTGTAAGTTTTTTCTTGCTTGCCTCTGTCTCCTTTTAATAGCTGCTTCAGGGGCCTTGTAGCATCCTCGCTAGCAGCCAGGAGGAGAGGAAGAGCTCTGAAGTGTGGTCTTCTCCTTGCCTGGTTGTTGTAAGGCCAAGGAATAGAGCTACTCGTTTACTTTGTCAATGAAAAGCCAATAATTCATAAAAGCAGTTGGAATTTGTCATTGGAATGTGCCAAATTGGATCTGCTGTTTTTCTTATCAGTTCATGGAATCACAGAATGGTTTGGGTTGGAAAGGAGCTTAAGATCATCCAGTTCCAACCCCCTGCCTATGGCAGGGACACCTCACTCTAGATCATGGCTCTGTCCAACCTGGCCTTGAACGCTGCCAGGATGGAGCATTTACCACTTCGTTGGGCACCCTGTGCCAGTGCTTCACCGCCCTCACAGTAAAGAACTTCTTCCTTACATCCATCTCTCTTACTTCATTACAGGAACAAACATGGTTAATTTGAGCTGCTCCAAGTTCTAATACCATTGGGAGGAGTTTGACATTTTGACGTTGGGGACAAGTGAGTGATAAACAGAAAGCACTCGCTCTGATTTTTTCCTGTTGATTCATGAATTCTCGAGGAATACAGCATGACTTTTCTGAAATACATTTGTCATTTTGAACTATTGACTGTATAATGACAGCAGCTCATTTCTGACCAGCCATTTGTTTGAAAGGTGCTTACGGAGAAGAGCTGCACTTGGGTTTTTAAATGCATGCTATATTTTTAGTTTTAATATGGGGTATCAGTTGTACAGCCTCAGTCTTTTTTCTCCTCCTGGGCTAGGGGAGTCATTAAAAGGCAGGTTTACAGTGTAACTGTTCACAATGTTTGTAAAAAGATTTCATATTGGTTTTGTTTCTGTTCTGTTTGTACTGTGCCCACACTTCTTGGTGGTTAATCTTCATAAGTACCTTCTAAAATAGATAATTGAGCTATAAAAGGATGTGAGAGTAAGGAAAGATATTAAGGCTCTGAATCTGCACCATACACCTCTGCAACAGGAAACACTGGAATCCCGAACCCTGTCTTTTTGTGAACTCTTCCATCACAGTTTCTTTAAGGAGCTGGCTGTTATCGTGTCTTCACATGCAAGAAAGAAGGTGAGACAGGAAGAATCCTTCACTGGCCTTAGGTGTACAGGGGTTATGGCACATCTTTTAGTATCTCCACTTCCTTTCGAGAGAAGTGGTACCTAATTGCAGACAGCCTGATGTGATGGTGTGACTGAGCACTTCTGCGTTTCAGGTTGGGAGAAACAATAAATGTTCCACTGAAAAGAACTGATTCCCTTTTACATTTGACAGCAGTTTGCATTTGACAACAATTCCGTGCACTGTCAGTGGTTTCCTAAGGTATCCTTATTGTCTGAACAGGCCGTAATGGGAACAAAGTGATGTATTGCACAGGAATGACTTACACCCATGTAGTCCTGTAGAGCATCCTGTTTTCAGCGTTCCATTTCCCTCCATCAGTAATTCAGATGCAGTAATAAAATATGTACTTTTTCCCTGGCTGTTTGGATCAACTGAAGTCAGCTGGCTTTTATCTCTTTTGCTTTGATTTCATATGAATATACTTACAGGGAAATACCATGATCAAAGACAAAATGCAGAAAGCACTAAATGAATTTATTTGGCCCTAATATGTATGAGCTGTTTGTATGTTTTTAACTCCAGACCAGAACATTTGAGAGAATACACAAATGACAATTTTTACTGCATTTTAGGAGCTTATGAGGAGAGAGACATGTCCCTCAGGAGAATCTGAGGTGAAATACTATCTGCCTCAATGGGTGGGGAGCTGAACACCGGTGCAAAGGGAGTGAAGTGGGAAAGCTCACAGCAGTTAGATACATGCCCTCTGCTCTGGCATGCACAATTACACCAAATAGAGCAGGCAACAGCAGGAGGCATCACTGGAGGGAGAAGTGCTTGATATGCTAAGGAAAGTATCATAAAGATGATGCAGGAGAAGCTTTTGTACAGAAACAAACCTGAAAGATGACAAGGCCAATTGATTCCGTCCCAAGCCACTTTCTGTCATCACCCAAAGCTTCTGATCTGTACAGAGGTATGAGAAATGGCAGTTTGTCTTTTTAATCACTTGTCTTCAACTCTGCGTTGTTCACTTGCATCTGAGGGAGCAGCACAGTCTCCCTGTGGGTAAATCTTCAGCTGGTTCAACTCAACGTCAGGGTACAATGTGCACCCCTGGTGAACCTGCCCCATAAGTGCGCTGCCCAAGACTTTGTATTGCTTTAGCTTTTGATTATTGGCATTGTTTTTGTCCTCCTTCACTATGTGCTCCTTTTTTATTAGCTTGCTCTAGCCTTTAAAGTATGATTAAACTATTTGGTAGTTTTATTGCAAGATCCATAAAACAAGTAATTTACAAAGCACCTTCAAATCAGTTCCACTTCAATAATAACTATTTCTAGTGTAATGGTTCTGGTATGACTGTGAGTCAAGTGCGAAAACTGACCTCTCTGTATCAACAATACCTTTGATACTTGAGTCAGTTCTTGCTATGAGTGGATGAATGACCTGAGCATATTGACAATGGTTTAAGCCTTCATAGTTCAATCATAGAATCACACAGAATGGTTTGGGTTGGAAAGGACCTTAAGATCATCCAGTTCCAACTCCCAGGATTATTCCCACACAGTCTCTGCAAGGTGTCTACACAACCCCACTTGAGGCCATCTCTGAGATCTGATCTCATGCTATTTCCATGTGAAAGATGTGAACACCTTCAGAGCCATGTGTTGGGAAAAATAAGTGCTTTAAGCTGGTGTTCTAGTAAACCATGTACATCCAGAGTTTGATGCCAAATTTGCTGGCAAGTACCCGCTAAGATATATTGCTCAATTAGAACCAAAAGAAGGAAGAGGGCTTTATATCTCAACTACTGTCTAGGTCCACAAAACAGGAAAGATGAAATTTGAACTAGCGTGTAAGGCTTTGTACAGGTCTTCTGTGCTGGGGAAAGACATCACCTTTCTGTACTGCACTCTCTGGTTTAAGGGATGATGTGTTCCCAAGCTGCAGCCTTTAATGGGGCATGAGATTCACTTGGTTACTGAAGGGCCTGTTTGATAATTGCAGAGTGGGCTCTGCTGGCCAAGAAAATAACAGTGAGTGGGGCAGGAGGGGTTTGGCTTTAATGAAAGCAAACTGGAGGAGTGCTGAGCTGAACACAGGCTTTCCCTGCTGTTAAGAGTGGGCTGCTAGCCAGTGTGTGCCTGCCCTTGTGACACAGAGGGGCACTTCATTACAGCAGGAGGTCCCTGTTGCAGCCATAAGGGAATAATCCATGTCAAGAAGTTTGCAGGAGGAAATAGAAGTTGGAAGGTGCCTGTGAATAAGCAATGGAAAAAGGTAACATCAAGACTGGATGATGGGTAAATGATTGCTCTGTGTGGCCTTAAAGCTGGGATGGCTCCTGGCTGATGTCAGAAAGAGAAAGCTGTGATTTAGTGTTCAGGTCAAAGTTTGGACATCTGGTACCTTTAGTTCAGTATATTGCTGCTGCTTTCCTCTGCGTCCCGGGGGTAAATCACCTGTCTGAGCAAGCAGTGTTCGCTGGAGAAGGTCAGGAAAATTATAGCTGTTATGTGGGGAATAAAGGAAGTAAGTAGTTTTCTATTTTTCCTATGGGAATTTTCTCTGGAAGAATGTTCTCTTTTCTCTTTTCCACCTTTCACTTGGTTTTAATCTTTTATTTTTATATACGAGAAAAGGAAACGGACACTGAACCGTGAAAATCAGCAGCTTTGCTCCATAGAAAATTTCCTGCAGGAGAAATAGGTGGCAACAAGTTAAAATGGGGGAAGGCTGTGGCAATCCTTCTGGCAGCTTCTCAGTCAAAGGCAGGTGCCCCCTCATTGCCAGATTGTTAATGATGTGCTAATGTGACCTGGAGACAGTGTCAGCAGAATGCATCCGTCTGGCTTCACTTGGTTTGATAAAGTGGTTGTGGACTGAGATCTAAGTTACCTACGGAGAGCAGGAATGCATCCTCTGTGCATCCAGGAGGCTGTGCTTCATTCATTGTTTCAAAACCACCCCTTGGGGTAATGAGTTATTTCGATAGGATAATGTTTATAACCAAAGAGCTGGTTCCTTCCCTGATGCAATGACACGCTACAAGTGTAAAGTGCATGAAAAGGAGGAAAAGGCGGTGTTATTTCCATTTTACATGCAGGGAAACATCAGGGAGGTGATGTGATATTCCCCTAACTTCATAGGAACTGATAAACACCAGACTTCACTGGAGATGGCTCCGTTTTACAGCTCTATTATAGGAGCAAGTGCAGATCGTGACCATCACTGCAAGGTGATGTTCAGACTTCGAGCTTGTGTTCACTGGGGATGGAGGGAAGAGGATAAAGGCAGCACTCCAGAGCCGGTTCTCTCCTTGGAGCAGTTGTGCTGTGCTCTCCACAGTCTATGAATGCCAGCTGGATGGATGTAAACACAGGAGAGGGCTGCTTTGCATATGGAAAATTGCATCAGGAGAGGAAAGGGGATGTCCAAACCTCCCTATAGGGAGTGGTATAAATTATCTGCTGAAGAGCCAGGCTGTGGCCACCACCATTACCCGAATTATAGGGTTTTAGTCTGAATGGCTTCAAAGCAAGCTCTGTTTTTGTATATTACTCCTTCATCCTTTTATATTCAGAAGATGAAAGGAATGATTTCAAACACTGGTGGAGAACTTCAGCAGGAACAGAGCATTCTGCTACTTACTGTGTAGACAGAGGTTCTCTCTTAATTAAGGTGGAAACTACAAGCACAACAACCTGGAAAAGCTCTTTTCTAATGGGCTGTGGGATCTGCCTGGGAGCACAGTGTACCTGCGTGTGTTCTGACCCGCTCAAGCCAAAAACAGACACCAGAAGGTCTTTGGGTCCTAAACTGGCCAGCTCAGCTTTTGACCTGTTGGAGAAATCTCAAGTCAAAGCTGAAAACAAGGGGTGAAGTTGGTTTAGAACTTCATTAATAACTATAAATGACTATTTTTCATTCCCTCGGAAGAAAACACCCAGTAACAATAGCAACAAATCTCCATTTGGGGGGCTTTCTGTGAGACATAACAACTATGTATGGTGCCAAAGAGGAATGAGAGCTAATAAAATGCAGAATATACATCACCCATTTACATTTATTGCACATTAAACCTCGGCACACACAAAAGATAATGACAGATGCAAATTGAGAGCAATCCAGCAGTGTATCTGTCAATGGGGAGCAGGCACTGAGCCAGAGACCCATATTTCCAGCAACCACATGTTCTGAGGGAGAGGAAGCAAGCTGCAGAGCAGGGTCTATTAGCCTGCAGATTCACCTCCCCAGGGCAATGTGCTACACCTCTCCTCTTGGTTTGCATCCAGATTCACTGCAATCAGTTATTTGCAGAGGTGGGACTGAAGCTGAAGCCAAAATCCCACCTTCACAAGCTTTGATTTCTAATCCAAGCAGCCTGTCCTGAGCTGACTGCTCATGCGTAGCAGGGGAGCAGCAAGGAGCCCCAGCTGAGGTCAAAGTCCTGCTCTATGAATGCATAAAGACAGTCTCTGTGTGGAAGAACACTATCAATAGACAATTCAGATGGAGGAGTTGGCATCCCTCTTCCTCAGGTGGAGTGACACAGAGCTTTGGAGTGAGATTCCATATCGGAGAGATGGAAATCGCTTTGGGATGCACTGTCCTTATGCTGGTGTTCCACTTACAAGACAAGCTTTTGAATCTGCTCTAGGGAGGAGCCAGCTCTTGTTCATTCTTTCTCCTTCTTCTTTGTATTCAAACTGTTTACTCTTTAGTCAATCAGCACAAGTCTGCTCCTCTAATGTAGAAACTCCCCTTTCAGACAGGCACAGCAGGGGAAGATGCGAGTTTCTGCGCAGCTGGAGCATCGTTATAGTGTAGGGGAAACATCTGGATTGAGCACTGGATACTACAAGCAAGGGAGCTGACAGCTCCCTATCAGAACAGTCACCTGGACAGTTACCTGGAGATCTGAGCCTTGTGCGAGTAGTCATTTCCCAGGAGCAAGGCTGGCACCAAAGCCTGGATGTGTTTGCCTTCAGCCTTTCTGCCTCTCCTCCTCCTCCTGCCAGCGAATTGCTGCAAGAACATTCTGCTGCTTCCTTTGCTTCTGCTGTGCCAAAGATAAACAGCCCGTCAGCGCTATGCTGAAAAGGACCAGAGAAAGGGGGCTGGAAGTAGTTTAATTACCAAGAGTGCTTGTTTTGTGTGCGGTGTGATTGCTTCCTATGATACAGTAACTTCTCTTTCCCTGTGCAAGCGTGGTGTTTCTATTTATCAGAATGAAACTGAAGCAGCAAATTAGAGGGAGAAGGAGCAACTGTATTGCTCTGGTTGTAAGCAAAACTGGCAGTGTGTGTGTGGGAAAGCAGCAGTTCCTGTTGGAAGTTTGTTATGGATTCTTTGGCCTTTCCTGGCACTTCCTGCTCTTAATTAGATTTTAAAAGCTTGCCCGAGCTCTTGCCAAGTTTAGAAGAGTTGGATGTTACTCCCATTTTACAGAGGGGGAAACTAAGGCACAGAGCAGCTTTGATTTATGAATTGAGTACTGAAAATGTGTTGAAATGTGTAGCAGACACAGTGTGTATGTGTATATCAGATAGAATGTATAGATATGTATATCAGATCTAGTGCGTGACAAAGCTGACTGCCCTGGCCTGGCTCCTTACTTGCAGGGAGCTGCCTCACTTGGGCATCAATGTCATGGGCTATGCAGCAGAAAACCTGTCTCAATACAGCAATGCACTCGACTGGAAAGATACAGTTGAGACAGTGGATTCATGTGCAGGTTCATGTGCAGCCCTGGAAGGGAAGGGTCCTGTTTGCATTAGGTACCATTTCTTTAATCACCTTTTCCCTTTAATTTGCTGGGCTTTGTGCTGCTTGCTAGGCATCATTGAGCAGCGCTCCAGTTGTTGCTGCATAGCACTTAGCATGCTTTGCTCTAATAAGCTTTTGTAAATAAAACCTGGCGAGATGAAAAGGCCAATGCCTGATTACGAGCCACCAATTTGGTCTCATTAAGTTCTTATAAGGGGGAAGAAAGTAAATAGAATCTTTATCAATTTATATACTTCCAGTGCTGAAGAGAGCTTTCCACATTCATTAAGGAGGATGCTGAGAATAGAGATGTGTTTCCAGGCGCTTTTGGCTTATGAAGCTGTTAAGGGATGTTTTACTGATGATCAGCTTTTACTTCAATCAAAAGCTGAGACGGTAAAGACAGAACCAAAGGGATCATCAAATATTTATATGTGGAGGTTGGAAGGGGCCAATACACAATGGAATATCATTTCACTCTTCAAATGTGGATACTGGCAGTGTTATGGGCGCTAAAGGAGAAGAATAGCTATCTGCACTTCTATTTTGGTACCTGTTTACAGGGGATTACCAATAAATGTGGAAAAAAATAAAGGAATGATGCATAATTTGGTTGACCTGCCTGCTACTCAATAGGAAGTTATCTGCCAGTTTGTACTTCGTTTCTACATCTACAGTTTTCAATTGTAGGTTTAAAAGCAAACCTGAAATAGATCTGGTCACATCTTTCATCACCTGTATTTTAATGCATCAGTCACCAGTTTAAAGACCAGTTACTCTTGTGAATAACTTCCCTTTTACCCTGAAGTCTGGAAAAATATTGACCAGTGTTGAGCAAACCCTGGTATTTTCATTGGCCATTTGAAATTCAGGGAATGCTGATGGATTCTCCTTTAGGGGCAAGGGTAGTGGCCTGCGTTTGTATCCTTGCTTTGTTAGTTATGCATCATTTTATTTCTTTTAATACAGAGAATATATAAAACCCCCATTCTTCTTCATCTTCCATTATATACCCGCCTTTATCTCACACTTCCATACTCCTCCTTTATATCCTTGTTTCCTTCTTTCATAAAGACAAGCAATTCATTCATCACACAGATGGATAAAATAGATGAGTAGAGATGGCTCAGTCTGCCTGCTTCTCACAGTCCATGCTTTTAACTGCAGCCTCTTCTCACTGTACCCACGTTTCTCCACTCTTTGGGCTGTTTTTGTACTGTTCACAAGCTTGGATGGTGCCAAGATATGCTCTCAGTCACTGCAGTCTGTCTCAAGCTGTAGACTCCAATGCATGAGGCTGGTACTACTGTCGTACAGAAAAGGGGGTTTGTGAACCAATGCACAGCTGTAGGTTCTCCTGTGATTAATACAGGTATCCAGGGGCAGAGAGAGGGCCTGGAGGGTCTGTCCTTCCAATAGGATTCCTGTTACAACCTTGCTCAGGCTGCTGAACCAGAGATGCCAAGTGCCAGTCGATACCTCAACAGCAGCAGAGTACAGATGCACCAGACATGTTAATGGCAAAGACACGCATGCAGGTGTCAGACTTAAATATGGCTTGTGAAGTTAAACAATGCACAGTTTTAATCTACAGCAACTTGATTTAACGGGATTTTTTCTGACTAGAAGGATGTGCGCTTGCCAAGCGCACTGCCCTTAACAGTAAATGAACAGCACCACCTTTGGGTCCTGGCAGAAAACGCACCTTGAGCCGCAGCTCCTTTCCCCTCTGCTTTTCTGTGCAGCTGATTTCCTGCTGCATTGATGAAGATTTAATATGAATAGTAAAACTGGGGAAGGGGGGAGGAACTGCTGCGGTACTGAAGTAGCCTATCGCAGGGTAGAAGCAATGGCAGGTCCACAGCTATCGTCTACATGATGTCTTGATGCTGGTAAGTTGGATGGTGAGCACAGAACGTAGGAACAAACTCAGGCTTTGTAGGCAATGTGAGGACCCAGAGTCAGCCTACAGTGGATCTCCCTACCTCTAATTCTTATTTTTGCATCTGGCAGTAATTTATGCTAATGTTATGCATTTGACCATTTTAATTGGGAAGATTAGCTCAGCGCGTATCAAGCCAGGTGTTCTTGGTTTTCCTCTGGAAAGCAGGTTTTGAAGGTTTTGAACCATTGATTCTTCCTTGCAGAATGTGTCTCTGTGAGATGTGGGTGCATGTGGCTGTGAGCCTGCACATGTGATGGCTGTGTTGATAAACAGGGCTGAAAGCATGCACTGAGTTCCTGTACATACCTATATCCATGACATAAGCAAGTGGCTCTATGAACATACCACCATGTAGTTTTCATGCTAGTGTTGCATGTGTTTGCATGCTCCTGATGAGCTAATGTCTTAATGTGCTTGCAGGAATATATCTCCACGTGGTTCCTGCGCATGCACAGAGGGTCATGCTGTACAAGGATGCTGGAAGAGGAACTCTTCATCAGGGACTGTAGTGATAGGACAAAGGGTGATGGGTTTAAACTGAAACAGGGCAAGTTCAGGTTGGAGATAAGGAGGAAGTTATTTACTGGGAGGGTGCTGAAGGTGCTGGAATAGGTTGCTCAGGTGTAGTGAATGCTCCATCCTTGGCAGCATTCAAGGCCAGGTTGAACAGAGCCTTGGGCAGCCTGGTTTAGTGCGAGGTGTCCCTGCCCATGGCAGGGGGTTGGAACTGGATGATCTTCAGGTCCTTTCCAACCCAAACCATTCTGTGATTCTATGATTATGCTTGTTTGAGAATCTAATCCTTACAGAACTCTGAGTGTGTGTGCATGTGGGAGTGTTTGCACAAATTCCACTGGAAGTAATTGGACACGTTTCTTGTCAGTGCACACAGAAAGTGCGATTCCTCACCGGAACTTTTCACCCTAAGAAACAAACCAAAAAGTCCCAAAAGACCAAGTAAATGAAGTAAAAATGCTGCTGCTTTTTATATGAGGAAGGTGAAATCTAAACCTTGTTAGCCCTTGTTCTTTCACATGGTCTAAGAGACTGGAAGCTTGCTAATCGCAGGGAGATAAACCAGAGAAGAGTTGCTAACAAGCCTTCAAACTGACAGCAGGATTTGGCCGGGTTGCTGTACTGCTCTGTTGGAGATCTTTAAACTTTAGGTGCCATTATCCTCTGACCCTGAAAAACACCCTACCAAATATCCATGAACACTGGCTGCACAGTTCCCACTCCTAATTGGACATAGGAGCATGCTGAGGAGTATCTGACACTGCTTGATGAGCTGTCTGCATAGCTCTCACATGTCTCTACTTTGGACCTTTATGGAACAAGAGAGCAGCTTACACTGTCTTAGTCCAAGATGGTCATCAGCCTCATACCAAATCAGATGCCAGTCAAAAGGCTCCCCTGGGTTCCAGAAGGCTCTGAGCCAGACCTGGCCAAATCCTCTGCTTTTGCAGGTATTTGTGCGTGAGTGTAAATGTGAGCCCTACCTTGATCCTCAGTCTTTAATATTCACAGGACCTGTGGAGATTTGTGACCTTCCAAATACCTCTTTGCATTTCAAGTCCAAATCCAGTTCTGGGACTTGGTCCCTTTACGTTCAGGCTTGATATTCCGGGGAGTACAGTCCTTCAGTCTGCTTAGCTTTCAGCAAGGTCATTTCATCACCTTTCTTCTGTCCTCTGTCATTCCTGCTTCCCATACTCGCTTTGATGCAATTGATTTCATTGCTGTTTCTGGACTCCCTAAAGGGGTTTTACTCTGATCCTGTCTCACGTGCTGCAGTCATGTACCTCTTGGCAGTTTCTGGCTAGTTCTTTAAGACCCTTAATTGCAAAGGCTCCTAACATGTAGCACTGTGTGCATGTGTCATTTGAAGTATCCATACTGTCTCCCTTGCATATAATGCTCACAGGAATGAAATTAGTGAAGTAGGATTTGGCCTATTCAATCTCCTGCTTTTCATGCCCTCACCTGGCTCCGAGGCAGTGCTAAAGTGAGGGTCTGCCCATCCACAGCCACCAAAGATCAGCTCCCTGGGGTGGAAAGGACAAAACCCAGATTTGGGTTGGTTCATCTTACGCTACCACTGCTCTGCTCACTTCCCATGGGCTCTGACACTGGAAGACTCAGCACAGCACTGGTGCCACAAAAACTTCTCTGATCTACACTGTGGTCTCATCCATGGACCCTCTGGAGCCTTTCTGAGGCATACAGAGTTCTTTTAACCACATGCAGCTCTTCTTGGATCAAGCTGAAACTGCAGAGCAGTGTTTGAGATCAGCCCCCTGCGACCGCTTGCTGCAGGTACCATGTTCTCCTTAGGAAGCCTTCTGGGGGGGTCAGGGTGTGCTATGCACTTCTATAGACAAGTGCAAAGCACCATGCAGATTCAGAGCAATGCGAGGATGATTTTAAGTCCCTGTTTAGGGGACTTAAAGGTTTAGCAGCATTGAGAAGCAGCCTGGTCCTGCGAGGTGCCATAGCTTCCCTGAGGAATGTGATAACCTGACCTTGGTGTGCGATATCATGTTGTGCTCTTGGGAAACTTCTATGGATCAGGCCCTTCTTTAGCAATACTTTGAGATCCCATCCATTAGAACCAATTATTGGCTGAATTATCAATAAAGGGCAATTCGGTGACAGCAATGGGAGAGCATGAATTAGCCAGCAGCTAGAGCTTGAGAGAGCTCCCTCATGGGAAGGGGAGGGAGGCAGGAGCAAGGAATGTGGTTACATCCACAACATTTCTTTAGGGGAAAAAAAGAAAGCAAATGAAGTGGAATAAAAGCTGCAAAATAGAACACCCCTGGCAGTTTGCTACTGAATGTAGCTTTTCATTTAGAACAGAGAGGGTGGTTCACCACTGGAGCACAATGAGGGGCACGCAAGTGTAGGTGCCATCACCGGGGGATTTCAAGGAATAGCTTGAATGAAAGAATTGGTGCGATTAGCTGGAATCCCATGAAGATGCACAGAGAACCTTGGCAAAATGGCATGAGCAAAAAGGCACGGAACGTTCCGGTGCCTCACAGTGTCTGATGCTATTTTGTCTTTTGATGTTTGTTTTCTGCACAGTGCCAGCAATTTCTGTCATCTCTGGTGCATGTTGCCAAGTCTATTATTTGGGATGATTCCTGCTTTAAATATTTTTAGCAGCAGCGGATCTTTAATCATGGGGAAATTGTTTTCAGGAATGATTATTTTATGTGCATCCCAAAGCAAATCTGAAGGTCTAATCCAAAAGCATTTGTAATCATCCTATAGCCAAGGGACAAAGTAGGAAGGATGGGACGAACTCAAAGGCTATTAAAGAGAAGGATGTTTCATTTGGATGTAACAACTGATCTCTGCCCTCTGCTGAATCCATAGGGTGCTTTTGACCGGTAATGCAAAGTTCAGTGCTTAAGCATAGAAAGCAGTCCACCCTCCCATATCCATAATGCTGGAAATTAAGTCTTTATCTGCAGCATGGTTGTGATGAGTGAAGTAAATCATAACCATAGAAAAGACTTTTTAATGCTCCACTCTATCTATTGTTCTTTTTAAAAGCAGCAGTGATTTTTTGTTGCTGCTTGGGAGCTGGTACCCAGCTGGTGTTTGACTCCAGAGTTCCATTGGCTTCACTAAGGAAACAGCAAATTGGAGAGCAGAAACGGGAAGGCAAGCTTGGCTTTTTTATTATTTCATTCCTAAGATCCTGGAATAAAATAGCCTCATTTTGAGAAGTCCTAGTAAGAATTAAAGAACGGTGGCTTTGGAGCTAAGTGAGACGTTGACCTTGAATTTGTTCCCCCTGTGAGGTAGATCTCATCCAGGAGACGCTGGTATTTGAGTACAAAGCTTCCATGACTTTTACTGCTGTGCTGCTGTGTGTGTGCACTAAATACCTTTGATAAAGTTACCTTGGTATGAGAGGCTTGAAGGTCCAGATAAGCATATAAAATCTCAGATGATTGTCTGAATCCATTTTGGACTGTAAAATTAAGATGAGAACTTAGCAAAATCAGAGCTTTCCTAACCCCTATCTGCATGCCTCCTATCGACGATTTGTATTAAGGAAGCACCTGTACTTGTCTACTGGAATTAAAGGCAGGTATTTTCCATACTTAAAATCCATAGGCAAAGATTTCAAACTCAAAAGTGTGCACACAACATGCAAGCAGAGGGGTTGCTGTGCCACTGGTAAAGCAAAAAGGACATTAAGAGCTTCTTTGTACAGGTAGATATAGAAAAACTACCCCAAAGTAGCCTAATTGCATGAGCTTCAATCATGGTGTGGACAACCTCAGTGAGAACTAACGCAGATGTCGTTCAGGTAGTGTGGATGTGGGACTGGGAAAACAGAGCTTCCCAGCTTCCTGAGCTACCACCTCTCAGCTGCATTGCAGTAACTGACTGTGCACAGACTCATAGAATCATAGAATAGTTAGGGTTGGAAAGGATCTTAAGATCATTCAGTTCCAACGCCCCTGCCTATCCTTGACTGTGAAGCAAAATCCCAAGCTCAAGTTTCTCTGTGCATCCCAAAGCGAATATCCTAACACCATCTGCGTGGTTAGGATGGGTTAAGAGCACCCACCCAGGCAATTCCTGTCTGATATGAAGTTACTAAGTGATGGAAACTTGACTGCTCTTGACAATACCCATTCTCTCCAGATGGAATCTGCTTCAGTTATGAATGTCTGTCCCTGTGAGGTTAAATGTATTTTAACTGAATCATGCCAAAATCACATCATTAGTTACTTGGGAAAGTTGATCCTAATTATCTCATTATTGTAAAGGAAAAGTTGAACAGAGAAAGGACACACATTTACCAGCTTATTTAGTATCTCTTTCTGTCATTGCAGGTAGATGTTTTTCCACAGCCTGTTTTAGTATGATGCTCATGGTCCTTCCGTGAACCTACTGAGGAGCAGAATCTAAAATGAGAAAATAAGGAAGAAAACACCATAGAATATTTGATCCCTTCCACACAAAGTTGTGCTTTGAGGTCCAGTCTAGGTCCTGTACAGACGTAAGAGCTGGTCCCTATTTTAGCCCAGGGTATCATAAAACCAACTAGGTTGGAAAAGACCTTTAAGGTCACCGAGATGCTGCCATCCCATTACACTGCACGTGCATGGAGCTCTCTGCAAGGATAAATCAGGCAATGTGTGACCTGGCTGCTAGTCTTGGAGCTGCCCCTCTCTCACAGCAGCTCATCTTTCCCAGTTAGAACACTGTCTGCTTGGAGATGGTGATTTTGCCTCAATAGGGAATTCCTACAACTGACAGGACCACATTAGTTACAGTAAATTAGCCTTGGTAAAGCTCATAGAGACATGCAAAGAGTCTCCAAAGGAGTTTAGATGCTGCTGCTTCTTGCTGACTAAACCAAGATGGGATGCTGTGTGGGTTTCCATCCTTCTGTACAGTAAAAGAGCTCTGTTTTAACTGGGGGTAGCAGTACCATAGTGCCCAGGCTGATCCAGTAAGAGGCATTGCTCAGGAAGGAAACACAGTGCAATCAGTCTGGAGAATACGAATTGAAAAGCAGAGAAGAGAAAGTCCTTGTTTCTGTTGTAGAAATATATAGGAATCAGTTCATTCTGAGGTATTACCAATGCATGCCCATCAAAAAGAGTGTGTGAAACAGGCTAAAATGAGGCATATGGTATTGCTGTTACTGGTATTGATGTTGCAGTTTAGAATTCATTAACCAGCTCCTCAATGGCATAGACATACCTGCCTTGGGAAAGAGTGTGATTGACCATCTACTGGGTAATGAGGGCTCTAAGTCAAAATGAAATGTGTCAGGGAGAGTTTAACCTCAATAAATTTATATCCTGGTGGTTCCTAACTTATGCCTTGTTTAGAAATAAGATAACATTTACAGTAGTGGATTCAGCTGATGTAAGCATTTGAGGGTCAGGTCTGTCATTTTCCTGTCTTCATAGGGTAGTTTTCTTGTTACGCCTGTAGGCACTGCTATAATAAATGCAATAATAAATAAATGTTGGGCTGAAACAAGTACATTTCAGAGCGCTGCTAAATGCAAAACATAATCAGGTGCTGTATACATGTGTCAAAGAGATGACTAATGAGATTGGCCCCAGGAGCATAATTCAGTACTCATTAGCCTCCTGGCTTTCATGATTAGACTAATCCAGAGGAGGAGGTGACTGAGGTAACCCTACAAGTGATCTTTAAGACAGTTTGGTTTACATCTCTTCTCTTGGGCTGCAAAGAAACCTGGTCATTAAATGCAATAAACAATCCCAAAGCAAACTGAAACACACCAAAATACAGCGTTCAGGTCCTGCATCCTTTTTCCTTTTCATGTTGTAGTAGTTTCTCTGGGGCAGTGTCAATGCAAACAAACGAGAAGAGCCCCACGAAGGGACTACATTGGTTGCAAATGAGCTGATGCAATGCAGACCAGGGCTTTCACCAAACCAGGCTTCTGGGGGAGAGCCACACACCATTTCCTTATCATTCCTTCTCTGTTCCAATCACTTCTCATTAGGAAACAGACCTGCAAGACTTGAAGCAACCAATCTGCCACCACCAGAAGCAGGTAGCTAGATATAATTTACTGAGCAAATGCTTCCTGGATTGCAAGCTTTTAAGGATAGGCTGGAGATACTCAAAGTCTCCAAAGGGATTTATAATACTGCCAGGTTTTGTGATTCCATCAGTACAAGCCTCTCAATATTTACTGTTTGTTCTTAAGGCTGTGTTTGTTGCAGAGTTGTTATTACATGCGAATCTCAGCATTATGCACTTGTTTCTCTATGAAAAGTAATGATCCTAATCCTTGTGGATTTAGAGGAAAACTGGGAGATGGGCCTTGCTTATACCCTGGGTAAAGAGAAAGATATCTAAGGTCAAACTTTAAAGATATTCCATACATCTCAGCAGACTTCTGTATTTGGATCCATGCCTTTGCCACACGAGAGCCTTAGCTGAGCTGTGTGCGGACCCTGTATCTCAGTTTCCCTGTCTCTGTGTGCCCCAGGCAGATTGCTGCCTTGATAGCACTGTGACCCCTCCATAGGAGAAGTTTGCTGTTTGTTATTAAAAGCCACTCGGATGTAAACTCTTAATTCCTAACAATTCATGTAAATCTGTATCAGGGAAATATGGTTCAGAGATGGGAGACAGGGACAGGGATGAAGCAGTGCAGCTGCAGCCATTTCCTCTCCTGACAGAGCCAGAGCTGCATGCGTATGCTCCCTTAAACCGTATTTCTACTACCTTAGAGCCAAAGCAGATCCACCTCCTGGCTGCTGCCACCCAGGCTGGTAGTGCACTAAGCCACAGATCCTCTTTTACCCTCTGGCAGTCTAACTATCTTCCCTAATGTAATTAAAATGATAATTATTCCCTGTCCAGAACATTTCTCTTACTTATAGTCTGTGGAAGTATTACAGTTGATTAAACACATATGCTGCTGGTAGATAGCTCCTCCAATCACATATGGAGTGATAAAGAGTTAGCTAAGGGAGGACAAAATATAATGCAATACTCTGCTTATGCAAAAGAAAAAGCAACTGGAAAAGAAGCAGAGTGTAACAGCACGAAGACCTGGCTCGAACACAAAGGTATGGGGAGAAAAAGCCTACGGAAGTTTTGGAAGAGCATCTCTTACCCCTTTACTTGATAGGAGCCAAGTATCTGCATGGCCAAAACTGATCCTTCAGCCAGGAGACAATCCTAATACTCTGCCCTCACAGGTAGCCATGCGCTTTGCTTGGTTTCGGTTTGAGGTGCACATGAGTGAAGTGCCAATGCAGAGCGAAGGCGTACGAAGGCATGTGTCAGATCTGATCTGTCCATCTGTCTGTATTTGTCTATGTATCCATATGTCTAGCCATCCATTTATTTCTATATTTATTTGCTGTTGACTTTACATATGTCTTCTCTCAATCCTGATAGAACAAATGGAATCTGAGGGGCCATATTATTAATATTTATTTCCCAGTGTGTTTTCCTGCACACTGAAATTGTTCAGCAAGGTCTGAGGGATGTGTGTATGTATACATATATATACACCCCTATAGATATATGTATATACCCATAGAATCCTATAATGATTTGAGTTGAAAGGGACCTTAGAGCTCATCCAGTTCCAACTCCTGCCATGGGCAGGGACACCTTCCATAGAGCAGCTTGCTCCAGGCCCCAACCAACGTGGCCTTGAACACTGCCAGGGATGGAGCAGCTTCTTTGGGCACCCTTTGCCAGCGCCTCAGCATCCTCACAGTAAAGAACTTCTGCTTTGTCAGTGTCCCAAGCACCCATGTCCTACAGATAACCATGAAACCCATGGCAGTTTGGGGTCTGAAGAGCTCTGTCAAGGGAAGTTTGCAGACTTGTGTGGATAAAAAGGAATTTGGTCTCCAAGGCTTTCAAAGAGTTCTATTTAACCAATATGAGAACTAACAAGCAGCAAAGCTATTTCCTTATTCCCTCATGGCACAGGCTAGATGCAAATTGCTGAAGGTGACCACCTTCCTCATCGCAAACATGTGTATCTTTATCTTACAAACGTTAGTAAGGCTGCCAGATGAAAGGGGCAGGAATAGCACTTCCTTTCACAATGTAATTGCCTATATTCCATCTGGGGCAGAAGTGTGCATTTTCTAATGTGTAAAAGTCGCTATCTAAAAATGCTTGAAAATGTACTTTTTCCCCCATTTTCCTCCCATGGAAAAAGTGCTGAGGTAGAGTTTCCTTTCCCTGTAAACAGGATGCATTTTATCCTTGTGGAAGGTACGGTAAAGCTTTACATAGAAAAGAGAGTGGAAGTCAGAAAGCGAGGATGACAAAAGCTTCACAGATTGAATTTGCTCCGCTGTATATGGGAGGGAAAGAATAGGGGTGTGTTAGTGTGGAATGAGGTCTTTGATCGGAAAAAAAAGTGGAGAAAGCTGCAGAGGTAAGGGCAATTTTTGAATAAGTAATAGCGAAAATCTTGTTTGGTGCCTGCTCTTTGCTCAGGATTTATTCCTTTCTAATCACTGCCTCTGACTACTTTTCTTCTGATGCTGCCAGTAAAGTTTCACACAAGCTCCAGGTTCCTTTTCCTGCTGATGCAGTGACAAGGCTGCATTGCCTGGGCTGTGTGCTTTGTAAGCCTGGAGCTGCTGAAGGCACAGGTTTACAGTCACTCACCTCCTTGACCCACATGTTTTCTGCCCACATGGCTTTCCGTTAACCTGGATGTACATCAGGGCTGTTTGTTAATATACCCCTGCATGATGCCCTGTACAGGGGTTAGGTCCGGAGCCTGTAGCTGCAGCCATAAATAGCAGAATATCCAGCTCTTACTGCCAGCAAACAGCCTGCCAGGAGGATTTTCTCCAGGGAAACTTCCTCTTTCCAGACAAAGCTCTGGAGGATTTTTGCCCTCAGGGAGACCATGGCTATTCCTGAGAAGCTCAGATATAAGGATCCAGCCTATAATGGGTCTGTACATCCAAGATCTCCAAGTCGGAGATATCGTTTAGGTGAGATCACACCTTTGAACCAACTCCTGCCTTCTCCAATGCTTTGCCCATTGGTGGCTGCGTATCAGTGTTCCCCGCTCTGAGAAAAGCCCTTGCGGGGCATGTGAAGCAGCTTTCTGAAAGCTCATCATGACCATCTATCTTGTTCTGGTGCAAAAATAGATGATGAGTAGACCCTATTCCAGTTCATCCTTTGCCCATCCATCATCCACCCTGCCACCAACTGTCCCCTTAATGAAGGGAGTAGAGATGGATGAGGGCTACACAGACAAATGGACAAAGACTGACAAAGGGATGCGCTCCTGGGCTTCACTGCTCTCAGCACCATAGGAATTGGGGATCTTTGGAGCTAATCTAACTTCTTCCATTTGATGGAGACTACCCCAGATGGGGATTTTGTTCTGTATTTCTTTCTCTTGGGGATTTGCAGATAACAGTTAATTTGGGAATAGCATCTGCACAGACACACAGATGTAGGTAAAGCAGGATTCAGTAAGTGATACTGTGGGAACAGTACTGTACTTCTGCCACACAGCCCTCTACAGTGTGAAAGGATGATGTCTCTGTAAGAGTAGGAGAACCCTTTAGCTTCAGTTACAGTAATGTATTTATAAGGAGTTAACCTAACAGAAAGGTGATTGATATCTGAGCAAGAGTGCAGCGGCCTTTGGATCAAACTTACATTCACAGGGTAAGACACTGAGGGCATTAATTGTACTCTGGACTTTTATGGCAAATAGAACTTGGAACAGTTTGCAAAAGCACTCTCCAGGACACCATCCCTCAGGCTGTGTTGGGCTGTCAACCTGTGCACAGAGGTAAAAAATACCTCTCTGACAACCTTTTCTTTTATGATCTTAGTTAACACTGGCTACGAGGAGGAGCTCTGCCCCGCTATTTGCTTGTTGTCAAAGAAACAGTGACAGAGCACTGATTCCCTGAGATCCTTCCCTCTCCCAGAGAAATCACTGCAGAGTTTCTTCTAACCCCAAGAAAATTTGCTTCTGTGCCAAGGGGGTGTAGAAGGGCACCATCTGGAGCCGCCTGCTATGGTGGTATTAGCAAACACATCCAACTGCAATGAATTGCAATGAAAGGGCTGCTTGTTTTCAGAAGGGAAATTCATTACCCTGCAGGGGGGAGAGAAGGTACCAGCATATTCTTGCCCCAGATGCCAGGTTCAGCAGGCAGCAGTGCAAGCTGAGAGTAGAAGTTCCCAAACATTTGCATTGATTCAGAAAGCTGCAGCGTGAAGCTGGCTTGTCTCCATCCCGCAACGTCTGCCTTTCTCTTCTGTGCAGCTATTTCAGGTCAGCTCCTGCTCTGAGTTCATTGCTAAGGACTTCTGCAGCCCTTACTGTTGCTAATGCATGTTGACATAGGAGAGAATCTCCACCCTGATTTAACCTGACAGAAAATATGACACTGTGATAAGCAACGTTGATGAAATAAGTTGTCTGTGAGCTTATCTGCCACCTTCCAAGGGGTGGGAAAGGATGGAGATGCAGTCTATGAAGTCTCTTTGTTCAGTGGGCTTTTGAACAAGGCAAAAGAAAATTGTTGTGGGTATTTCTTGGTTTGGGGGGGTTTCTTCTTTAATTTTTCTGGTTTCAAGCAAACTGAATTGGTTATAGGAAACAAAAGAATGTGTTCTTAGCTTTTTGGTGTATACCCATTGCCTTGGAATGAAAAACCCTTGTCCCAGCCTCCCGCCGGATGTTAATGCTTCTCCACCCAACCTAAAGAGATATTATGCCAGCTGTATGCAGGACAGTCTTGTATTAATCTTCTTGTGGTTATTACCAGAAGGATATGGTAAGTAGCTCAGGGATTTGAGAGACCAACCCGGTAGGAAGGCAGACAGCATCACTCTGGTGCACACTCAGCTGCAGAATACCAATGCTCTGCTTCCAAACGAACTCTGCCACTGGCAGCTTGCTCCATGGCATACATGTGTGGTCAAGACAGAATGTAAAGGGAGTAAAACTCTGCTGCAGCCTGCTGAGCCACCTGCAGAGTGCAAAGTGTACCTGATGATAGAGAAAAGCAGACCTGATGAGAAGGTACTTCATTCAGGTTATACCGGGTCCATTAGAGGCAGGTAGCTGAGGCAAATACCTCCCTAACAATGGCAAGGTGTTTGGCAGCTCCACAGAGCCCTGGGGAACAAGAGAAAGGCAAAGAGAGGGATCCCTGAGCAATCATTAATTGCCATACTCCTGATTATACTGTTCCAAAACTGCCTTTTCTTGTTCTTGTTCAACCTTTCTGTCCATCAGTTCCTTTCTCTAGTGAGCATCCTGGCAATGGCTGAGTTCTCAGCCCTGCCTGGGTACCAATGCCATAATAAACACAAGTACCTTCCAGGCCTGTGATCAGATCCAGTACGAAAGCCACATGAACACTAATTGCCTCCCTGTGTGCTACTTCTGGCTGCGGTACACAGGCTGTGATGAACTTACCAGCTTGCTTGTTGCCATCCAAATGAAGCGAGTGTACTGCCAGCTATGCCTCTGTGCCCCCTTTGCCAGCAGATAATTAGACCTGCACAAGGTGGTCCTGGCAAATATGATACCCACCTGGTTTAGCAGGAGACAGAGGTGATGCTCTTTGCAAGATGCATGAGTTCTTCAACCCGTGCAGGTTCTCCCTCCACTTAGATGAGCATTATATCTGAACATCTTGCCAGCACGAATGCTGCCATTAGCTAAACAGGGGTTATTCCCATTTTATAGGAAGAACTGAGTCACGGATGGATCAAATGACTTATCATAGGGAGTAGGTGGTGGCACCAGGAAATGAGTGTATTTGTGATGCCTGTCAGCTATTTTGATTAACCTCTGAATCTGGATATTGGTGAGCTTGAAGAGCCTTTGCCTCAAAATCAGGAGAATCTGGCACTTTCTCAGTGTTCCAGGGTAAAATTAGATGCCATTTGTCATTGGCTCCCTTTGTTTAGTCACACAATAGGACTTCTTCAGCACGTAAGGACAGTAAATTTCCTTTACACAATGTCCCATAAGCACAGAGGACAGAAAGAGGCAAAGCTCCCGTTGCTTTGAAGTGAATTTTTGCCTACCCATCTTACAGCACCAGGATGTCTGAAAGGAACTGGAAGCTTGTTAGGATGAGTGGGAACCAAGCACAGACAGGGGTAGGGAAGGCTGCCGTGATTGTAATACATTCGGAATGCAAGAGAAAGGCACCTTTCTGCTTTAGCTGAAGGGAGAAAGGCGGCTTGCTCCTACCCCGAACAAACCCATCTGCAACACTTCCAATTTGAATCCAAATACTATCTGAGGTTTGGGATTCAGCAGCAAACTAGCTTTGAGTCCTTAATCCCAGCGCCTGATGTTTGGGGGTGTTGGGATTTGGAGCTAATTAATTCAGCCACCTGTAATTTTCACTCAGATGTGCTGTCTGCCTTTCTCTTTGATATATCATATGGTTTGGAAGGCTGCAGACAATGCAGAATCCCAGTCCCTCTGTACTGCTTTTCCTGGTAATCTTCCCCTTTCTTTTTCTTCTTTCTTCTTTTCTTCCATTTTCATCCTGCTGCTTTTTCTTTCTTATGGGTCCTTACGTGCAGCAAAAATAGCCCAGTCAAAGAGGCTCTGACATTCAGTAAGCGATTCAGTTCTGCATGGATGGAGTGAGTGGTCTTGTTCCCTTCAGGGCTGCCTGCAGAGTGATGCTCCCAGTACCCGTCCCACTCTCCCTGCCTGGATTCATCCCAAGCACAAAAGATCCAGTGCTGGGTGGTCCTGGTGGGAGCAAGGATTCAGGTGATAAATACTGCAAGACCTAGAGAGCCCAGGAGCCCTGTGCTGATTTCTTTCCCTTGGCAGTGAAAGGATGGAAGAAGAATGAAAAGATAATTAGTTTGGAGTTCTCGGGAATGAAATGGAGAAGGTTAGTTCATTCCCTTCTAATGCCAAGTGAAAGCTCAGGCTTCAGCTACCCAGGCTGCAAGGCTCTGCAGCCAGTGAAACGTTTGCTCGCCTGTTCACACAACAACCCCTCTGCTTTTCTGTCCCTGCATCAAGAATGCCTTGCAATAATGGAAGCTGGAGTTAGTTTTCCCACATCTGTAGAGCCTGGAGCTGTTATTTTCAATGAGAGCTTTTCATATTCCATTAGTGCCAAGCGAGCCTGGGAGCCCGGTTCCGTTGGGTGCTGCACACACCCGCGGCAAGAGGCAGCTGCAGCCCACAGCCTCCATCCAGAAACAAGCTCTGTATCAGTCCTGGGCATTCAGACAGCAACTTAATGGCTTCAGTGGGAGCAACCATCCTGCAGGAGGGTGTTCAGATCTTCTGCAGGCCTGAAGGCTAATGAGTACATGAAAGGAGGAAGAGAGATGGGAGATGTCAGAGCAACAGGAACAAGATGCTGTTGTTGTATCGGTTACCTTTGCATCCAGCTCATATAGATGCACTAAATCAATCAACAGTACAAGGCTCATCTCATCCTCTGCCATCCAGTATCGGCAGGATTGTGAGTTTGTGGGCTAGTCTGTTTGAATTCCCAAATCCCCACCAGATTTTCCTGAGTTTTCCCAGGGAAAATGATCAGACTTTGCAGGATTTCCCAGTTTTATCCCAGTTTTCTTAGGCTGTTAAGGATGGCTGGTAATAAAACTTCCTCTAAGCCACATTGGCCATTTCACTTGACATAAGTTGGTAGCTGCAAGACCTTCACATGGTTTGGAAGTCTCTCTTG
Source organism: Psilopsiagon aymara (assembly GCA_024733675.1). Lineage (NCBI taxonomy): Eukaryota > Metazoa > Chordata > Aves > Psittaciformes > Psittacidae > Psilopsiagon > Psilopsiagon aymara. The sequence continues at coordinate 23,832 of JANRGW010038812.1, read as the reverse complement.
CAAGGATGTCCTGCCTGATTTTAGGTAGATTCAGGTGTATGAAAACTCTCCTTTTTCTCCTGTTACCTTAGCAAGCATCACCTTATATTCTTCTCTCATGCAATCAAGCAGCAGAGCTGTAGTTTCCGGTGCTGGCAGCTCTCATTAATATTGTTATCCATGCTTGGATTTGTCTTGCAGTCTCAGGCGAAGCACTTTGATACTGGTAGAGTCAGACTGCTAATGCATGTTACCACTGTTCCTCTTGCAGAAACCTACCCTTTGAAGGTCCAGAGAAGCCACCCAGGTTGTTTCCATTGAAGGTCAGCGACCATCTGCAGTGGTAGCAACAAATAGGCCAAAAGGACCCTGGAGCTCATGGGCCATTGCTGTTTGAATGAGATAAAGTTATAACTATTTAACATTCCTGGGTGTGAAATTAGACTGATCACTTAATCTCCTTAGTCTCTGACTGCAGGTCCAGCATGGGAATATGAATCTTAATTGGTATTTTCTTATCAATACACTCAAATTGAAGGATTAAGGATAAGGCTCTTAATGCAACCTGAATTTTTGGGAGATGCTTCTGATTGTAGTGTGATCAAAGCATCACCACTGGCGCAGAGCTTGTCGGAACACGAAAGGGAGCTCTCAAGATCACACACTTGTGATCCCACCTGCACACCTAATGTAGAGGCTGTGCAAAATGCCTCAAAGCAATAGCACAGACAGAAAGGAAATGTAAAAGCACTGCTGCTTGGTCTCTGGGGAGTTTTTCAGGCATTTTATTGGTATGACCGTGGTTTTTAAACGATGTTCCATAAAAAAGATCTGTGACCATGTGAACAAACACACAAAGGACTCCTGTTGATTGCTCTTTTTTTATTTGCTATTTAAAGTTAAGGGCACGGTTAAAAACTTGGCTCAACAGTGATGATAAGATGAATCCCCTTAATGCATACCAGAAGATGCATTACAGCCACACACTGCATCTCCTCTGTCTTCTAAATGCGGCATCATGACTTACTGTGCTAATGCAAAACTCTGCCCATCCTAATAAACGGTGGTGGGATTAATACACCATCAACCCAGCTGCTGGCTTGGTCAGGGTGACCTGGAGCAGCAGCAGGATGTGTGAATCTGTGTTTTCCTCTGCTCAAGCACAACTGCCAGGCTCCTGAAGCACATTAGTGTGCAGGAGTGCCCTCTGTGCGAGCCTGCCTGCCAGCACACATCCTTGTCCATCTTCATTTACAGGCAGAGGCTTGTACCTTCTGTGGTAGTAAATGGGCAAATATGACTGCAATAACCAAATCTGCAATTCTTCTCTGTTATGGGAACTCTTCCTCTTTGTTCCCTCCCTGTCAGGTCCGAGTTGCATTTCTTTCTTCATTATGTCAGCTATAACTATATATCTCAACCCCCATTCCCTGCTCCCTCTTATTCCCTAGAGCTTCGCCTGTGCAGTTCCTGTATTTCATTCTTTCTTAACTGCAGTTCTGTCCTCTGCCTGACCATCAACTTTAGAAGCTGAATGGGTACAAGGAAATACTGCTACACAGGGGGATATTTCCATCACCTTACCCTTTAAAACATCTGGGTTCAAAGCACGTCTCCATGGTCCAAAGCACTCCTCTCATAGTCGTGAGACAAATTCCTCTGGTGAGCAATTCAGAGCCATAAGACCTGGCTTAGGAGCAGAGCTCGGAGTGAGGAGGAGCTGTTTAATGATCACCCCTTTGTGAATGAGGACTTCTGTGCTGACAGCCCTCTGGGCAGAGGTGGGAAGGCAATTGCATCCTGGCACATAGACACATTGGCTGGGGCTTCTCTTTAAACCAGAGCAGAGGGCAGAGCCAGTGGCCCGATCCATTGCAGTGGGTCCTGCATTAGAACGCATCTTCCTCTTGGATCAAAGTGGACATGCAGTTGTGTAATCCCACCTTGCAGCCAGCAGGACAGTTGGGCTTCCTTTTTGTAATAGCAGTGGCTGAAAGGTCAGAAAACAAAGGAGACATTTTATTCCTAGAACTCAGAGCATTTCCTGTTTTCCTCATGGTACAGATGGATCCACGGAAGGGTATGACTGTATGTTTTAAGGATGTCATGTATGTAGTCAGTGGCACAGTGGGAAAAAGCCTCATAACAAGCAACATTAGAGAGACCAGAGGAAATGCCTTGTGGAAAACTACAGATGCTTCATGTCCAGGGGGCCAGAATCCCATCTCACTCAAACAGCCACCAATACTGTTCCTGGCACCAGTGTGTCAAGGCTCCTGAAATTGGCCTACTGCTTAATCCTTCATGCCTAGCATAACATGATGCTTAATTAAATGTACCATTTCCTCTTCCATGTAATGTTTCAGGAGTAAATGGAACCCTTGGCCTCAATGAGCAGGCTATTTTGTGTGTAGTTATTAGAGTCAGCATGTGAAATGAGCTTGCTGTGCTGTGCAGTTGGTCATTATAATACAGATGTCAAAGACACAAGCTGCTGAGATGGCAGAGGGTGAAGGTGAGGCTGCCCAGCCCAGGGCAGGTCCCTGCTCCAACAAGCTCAGCCTGGCAGACCTCCAGCCCTAGGGATGCAATGCAGCATCCCGGTCCAGCCCCACTTGCTCAGTCTGGAGAATGACAAAGCAGGACTTTGCTACTACGGAGAGTGTTACACCACTGTGCAGGGCTGTGTGAGCCCACACCAGGCTCTGCTGTATTAACCTGCTCTAACTGTGGGATAGCATCAAACTCCCCAACGTAGGAGCATGGTGATGCCTGGCTCCTTAGTGGGAGATACCTGTTATTAGAGCACTGCCAGCATAGGGAAAGAGTGCAACTGGCGGAACCTAAACCTGCGCAGGGAAGCAGCAGCAGCTCTGTGTGGTGCAGAGCCGTCAGGTTATGTCTGCAGCTGCAGGTGTGCTTTGCCAGCTGGATGTGAGCCAGGCTTGGAGTGGAAGCTGTATTGAGGTGTTAGTGCAGTGCCAGCAGTGGCTGGTGAGCTCCCCCGGGAGGCCAGGCAGATCACCCTGGGCTCAGCATTGCTCTAAACCTGCCGCACCACTTTTGGACTGGAGCTGGCTCGCATCTGCCTGGAGCTGACCCTGTAGATTCTCCTTTAAATCCATCATTTGCATGCTAGCTCTCTGTGCAATGACAAACCTCACCCAGGATTCTGTCCAGCTCCAGTCCCTAAGGTCAGAAGCTGGTTCCGAGGAGGTAAACTCATATCCAGGCAGCCTGGGGTGATGCGGTATGTGCAGGCTCAGGCTCTGTCTGGAATAGTTCAGTTCAGGGGGCTGCACTTAATTAAGACTGCAAAATAGAACAATTAGCTGAGGCTGAAGATTTCCTAATCTCTCTATTTATCTTACTGTTAATCTGGAGCTATCAGTTAAAATAATTCTCCAACCTTTGATGGGAAACCACTCACATAACAATAGAATCATTTAGCTTTCCTTTTGTGAAGCTTAATTTGCCTTCACTTTCTTTTTCCCTGCTTTTGCCATTATTAAAGGGAGTTTATGCTCGGATCTCAGAGCCGGGATGGTACGGAGGATGCAGTTGTGGTACCCAGCACTGGCTAGGCTGGCGGGAAGGGCAGGAGCAGAATTTGTGGTGGTTTTCAGATCCCAGTCATGCTGACAGCTTTAGTCAGTTGAGGAAAAATATGCAGCAGTCTCGGGCCAGGGAAAAGCAGTTGAGGTGTGGAGCCTTTGAAGTCTGAAAATTGATTTTCTTCAAAAGGAAAAAAGCTCCCTATCAGCTCAGAGCCGCAGTCAGGGGCAGCGCTGCCTTTCTCCTGCAGTCACAGCTCAAATCCAGCCCAAGAGTTAAAGAATAAATAGTGTGTAATGCTCAGTCAGTCACGAGACATTTACTTTAGGTCCATTTTGTGCTGGTCGGGCTGGGGGCATCTAATTGAATTGGCCCAGTGGAGAAACTCTATTGCCAGTTCAGGGTGTCACAAACTTCTGCTGATGCAGGGAAGCCTGGTGCAGTGATTTCACATGAGCTTCTGCTAACGTGTCCCCCTGTCAGCGTGTCCCAGCGAGGAAGGAAGAGGACCTGGGGAAGGTTGGAGTCACCCTGCATCGCTCTGCATTGGAACAGGGCTGGCAGTTCTGGGGCATGGGCAGTTTTGTGTTGTGGGCTGGCTTCAGGCAGTGCCCAGGGCTGGAGCCTGGGGACAACATTCTCCCTCCTGCCCCCTCTGAGCAGAGCCCTTCAGTTCCACCTTAGCATTTGATCCAATCATTGTGACTGTGCTGTGGGAAGAGCTGGCCTTTGCAGCGACCCTGCCTGCACAAAGCCCCTGTTCTAGCTGAGAGCTGCAGGTTTGGGTTTAACTCGAGTTCTAAACGCTCTAATTAAATCAGGGGCCTGGTTTCATAATCCTGGTTGGCTCAGGCAGCTGAGACAGTTCCTTCACAGTAGCTTTATTAATGCAGCAGTAATCTCCAGGCTGGGAGTTCACCTCGTTCACCCAGTTCTTTGGGAATGGGGAATGAGTTTTCAAGCAGCACCTGCCCTAGGAAAGCCAAACCTGCAGTCCAGAGCACTGAATTAGAGCACTTACCCAAATAGGGCAGCGAAGGATGGAGCAAGGAAAAGGCACTGATGGTTTTCCATCAGGCTTTTGCATGAGGCTGTTTTGTGTTTCCACAGCACCCGGCACAGCTCAGGTCCACGAAGTCTCAAATCAAAGCTCCCGGCCACCCCCTACAATCTGCTGCCAGCTCTCTGTGGTTTAAAACATAGAGCCCTGGTTTAGACCTGGTAAAGCCCTGGCCATGTTTTGAGCTGATAATCTTCTTGTTCTGTAAGCGTTAAGTATGTGGCTTGGATTAGAACTTATTCTAGTATCCTCCCTGTAAAACTGATGCATTCAGACGACGTTTGATGCTGTTCGCAGTCACGAAGGTGTAAACCAGGAGCTGCTCAATTCCGATTGACAGCTGCACCACGTAAAAATTGGCACGAGCAAGAGGCGAATCAGTCCCCTGTGTGTTTTCAAGGTGCAGGATGAAATGCCTTTCAAAGCGCCGCATAATGTACAACATAGCGAGGATACAGGATGGGTTGATTTTTCTTGGTTCTCCAAAATATATAAGAGGATGGAGATATGAAAAGAAAAAACATGCATTGCTCAATACATGGAAACTCTATCACAAAGTGGCTCCAAGGAGATATATTTTCTTAGGTGACATCAGCTTCTTAGTGAAATGCCCGACATCTCAACTGCTGTAAATCACTGTTGCTGTGTTGACACAAGTGAAGCTTCCTTGATTTACACCAACCAATGCTCTGGCCTTTATTCATTATTATGGCCTCAAATTAATCCCTCTGGAGAAAACCCGAGCGGTTTGGAAGGTTGGGCTTTTTTGTGGGCATGTATATATCAGCCAAGGCAACTTCCTCAGATAAAGAAAACCATCCCAATGAAGCAAAGATGAGTAATAGAGGATCACAACTGTGATTATAAGGTATAATTACAATTAGCTGCACAAGAGTGTTAATCATGAAAATAATTATATGTCAGCTGCTTCCAAAAGAAAAGAGAATGTAATGAAGTGGCCCAAATAGGTGACAAAAACACAGCACAGGAGTGACAGAGCCGTTGGTGACAGAAGGGGAAGAGGAGGACGCTCAGATGCAAAGTCCACTGGATATTTGCTGTTGCCTCTCAAGCTTTCCTGAAGAAAAGCAGGCAGTCAAGCTCTTAGCTCTAATAATGGGCTGTTTAGTTTGACTGAGCCAGTTTTAACACCACTGTAAAATGGGGAGGAAAGGAATCGCAGGGTTACAGCTGCTGGGTTTATCATCTTTGCTAGGTTAGGGCGGTCTTTATTCCTTTTGCAATGGGATTAAGAACAGAGAAGTCCTCCAGCCTGAGGACCCTACTGCCAGATGCAGCTTCTTGTTTGGTCCCATAAAATAAGGCTTGGGGCAGCCACCCCATTTTTAGAAGAGATTTATGCAGTTATTTCTCCTGGGGTCGTTTCAGCTGTTTTGGAGTTCTCTTTTGGTCCTTTCTCTCTTTTTACTGAGGCAGCTCCTTCTTTTTCAAGCTGGTGTTGGGTGAATCAAATCCTGCAGCCTCCAGAGCAGGTCATTGTGCCACAGGGTACCTGTCAGGAAACCCAACTGTCCATTCCCTTACACACACATTGTGAATTATATAAAGCTTTCTTCAGGGAGTGAGCGTGGCTGAGTCCTGTAATTTATCTTGCATGAAATGAGCCTGTTTGAAAGGACTGGAAAAGCCAAGCCATTAATTTAGAATAGCTTCTGGACTCTGCAGAGCTGCGCTTCCATTCTCCATATCCGCTGCCATAAAAGTGATGGGATTTTAATACCCTTTTTTTCCCCTTCTTTTTGTTTTGTGCTGTTGCAGACTCAGTGTTGGCTGCTCCAGTTACATGTTCCTGGTTGCTTCTTCACCTCACTAGTCACATGTGAACGACTGAGTAAGTTTACTCAGTGTAAATCCTCTTCTTTAAACTCATTAAAGTGAGCCAAGCCTCTCCAAGAGCCATTTGACAAACTCTCCTGAGTAGCAAAGTCATGTTTATTATGTCTATTATTGCTATTATTATTTTTCTCCCAGCTCCATCTGTAATGTACACACCATTATGTTTTAATTATCTGTTTGGAAAGGAGATTTAAAAGTGGATGCTGCAGGAACCTGGTCAGCATGCACAATAGAAATCCCCCTGAGAGTCACTCCAAGAGGTGAAATCTGACAGGGGAGGCGTCAAAGATGCGCTGGCAAGAAGAGGGCTGAATGTTCATACCCACAAAGTCTTTTGTCACGTAGAAGTGGGACTGAAAGCTGATGGATCTCCCCCTGCATGAGGGTGTGTTTGTAGGTCTGTTGTCAGCTATGTGTTAGGGGAAGGAAGGTGCCGGCAAAAAGATGTTTCCCTACCTTTGGTAAAGTGTCTGTCTCCCATTCAGCAGAAAAGGGGCTAAGGAGCTGAAGGAGCATCATCCTAAAGACAAGGGAATGGAATCAAAGTGCATTGGTTGCCATGGTGCCTCGTCTCAGACACGATGATAGTAAGAAGCATGAGATCACACAGGCAGTGAACCTCTGCAGAACCCATGCAGATTCCCAGCTGGAGACCTGGGGTCTTGGCCAGCCCTTCAGATCCCAGTTTTAATCCCTCACTCCTAAACCAGCTCTCCCCTGCCCTGTCCCATGCCTCACAAAGGGAACTGGGAATCTCTGCTCTTTACTGGTTTTCCTCTCCTTTCTCACTCTTAGGACCATGTTTTAGTGCGCAGGATGTGGCAGGGGACACTTGGACTCACCAAGTCAAGGAAATAGGAAGGCTGAGTCATTAGGACAGGTGACCAACGGGTGCGCAAATGCATCCATGAGTTAAAAACGCTGCCAAAAAGGCAGCGAAGGAGTGGAGTCAGAGCAAACCCGAGACAGAAACAAACTGCTGCAAAAGCAACGAAGCATCTCTTGCTTCTTAAGCCTGAAGTCAGCTCAGCTCTGTGGCCCCTTTTTCACACCTCTGCATGGGGACAAATGTATTTGCCAGTCCTCCTCCGCACTGCAATCACTCCACTGTTTAATGTTCTGCATTTTCCATTAGCGCTGATCTCCTCACATGAAAGGCAGGAGCCCAGGCTGCTCCTCTGCCCGTGCCAGAGCCAATGTGCTAAACCAGCCCTCCTGCCTGGCAGCACTGGGGGAGCTGGGTTCCCCCCCATGCAGCAGCCTCTTCCTGCCCATCCCCTGGTGCTGGCCACACTGTAGGGAGGATGGACAGCAATGCACCACAGCCTGCTGGACCTCAAAGCTCTTTTCCCCTTCCCACATCCTGAAAGAAGGTCCAGGATCATGACTTACATGGCTTAAAACTGAAGTGCTGCCAAAACCTTGGAAGAGGCCCTCCTGCATCTTGCAAATCCACAAAGCTTAGAATTCCTCTGGGAGAAAGATGTGGGATGAGACTATTGGCACCCCCAGGGTTGCCCAATAACAAGATTGATTTTTAATAACTCTAACCATCTCTTCAGCTTTCATTAGCCTCCTCTTTGGCTGGAGAGTGCTGGGCATGAAGAATATGAGGATTTGAACAATTAACCGAACTAATGAGGGCTGGTTATTAATGTTCAGAGCTCTATAAAAAAGGGGAGAGAGAGAAATAAAACATCAAAAAACGAGCTGAAAATAAGGGTAATCTTTCATTCCCCCTCAATGAGATATATTGAATTATTGCTATACTTAAAACTGAAGCACCAAAGGAATGGAAATAAACAGCTCCCATTTGCTATTGGAGGGTCTGTGAAATCTGCTGCAAGCAAAGGTCCAAGTCAGAAGAAGAGGATGATAAGAGGAGGCTCTGGGCAGCTCCTCTGGGGCCAGACCTTGAAGTACACTCAGCCTCTGTGTGGCAGCCAAATCGACCAAAGAACCCAGGGCCCCGCCGGGGTGAATCCTGGCATTGGGTCCAGGTCCACAACCAAAAGAACCTGGTCCATAATCAGAAGCTGTTGAGGTGTTCAACTCTTCTCCAGGTTTTAGCATTCAGTATCGTAAGAAGCCTGCCCCACTGCACCTATGGGTGTCTGACCATTGACTCCTCATCTCCAGTGAGAGTTGCACAGAACCATTGGTGTTCCCACGTGTTGAGGATGCAAAATCTCCAGAAGAGGGATTACCTGTGGAAGTCTGAGCTCAGGAACAACTGCAGCACAGATGCTGCCAACAGCAATCCCCGCCTTCCCTCCATCCCAAATCCTAACCAGCTTCACCCTAACAAGAAAAGCACTTAATTATCTGCATAGCAAGAACTACTGAATCGACTGCCATTGCCCCTGCTCCATGGGTGGGATCGTCCAGGATTGTCAGGACTAATGGTAATTGATGTTTCCTTTCACACCTGCTCTCTTTCCTGCTTTATTAAGCCTCTGCAAACACTGCTGTCTCTGGGGAAACAGTGGGAGTGGAGGAGGAAGCCTGTGGAAGAGAACAATTCCGGTTGTTCAGCACAGCACTTTGCTAAATTGCATTCAGGCTCTTTTGCAGAGTAATAAAGTGTTGTCTGAAAGGCAGCGTGGAGTTTTAATTTTCTCATTGTCAATGGATGCTGTAATCACGTAATTAACAAAGTGGGGGAGATAGTCGTTTAGAGCAAGCTGAGGAAGCCAGGACATGAAGCAGATGCTTGGGGGAGCGGAACAACTTTTATGTGAGCTCTTCTAGACCTGGAGACCTTTTTAGTACTTGAAAGATGGAGGAATCACAGCAGTAGTTAAAAGGAGTGTGCTTTGGTTTGCTATTTTATCCTTAACTTAATTCACAGGTCAGCTTTTCCCCTGCATTGACCCACTCTGAGCCTGGGTACTCAGTGAGGGGCGAATCCCAACATCCAACCCCTGAATTCTGGGGCGCTGATCTCTCTGCTCCTGCAGCCTCGAATCTCATGCTGTATTTTCTCCTGCAACTTCAAGATTTCTCCTTACCCCAGCAGTCTTCACTAGGCCTATTTTTCACAGCCACTGCACTTCCACCCAAGTTTATTACTGGTTGGACAGAGCCCCGAGTGCTTTATATTGCAATGACACCGGCGTTTCTTCTGCTGTGGTTTTGTGGTTTTGTCCAAAGCGAGCAAAGGGCTTTTTAGACCAAACAGCTGATGGAGCAGTGAGGGTGTTGGGTTTGTCATGGGTTCTGTGTGTCACATCAGAGTAATCAGCAACCTTCAGAGAGACAGGAGGCAGTGCCACACAGCCATTAACTTCCCACACCCTGTGATCGGCGATGGGCAGCTGATGACCAGAGCAGAAAGAAATCACTCAACAGAGCCTATAATTTTGTGCTCCTTCCACCAGAGCAGCTTGCTCCAAGCCCCTATGTCCAACCTGGCCTTGAACACTGCAGGAATGGGGCAGCCACATCTTCTCTGGGCACCCTGTGCCAGTGCCTCAGCACCCTCATTGTAAAGAACTTCCTTATATCTAATCTAAATCTCCCCTCTTTCAGCTTAAAGCTATTCCCCTTTGTGCTATCCCTACCTGCCCTTGTAAAGTAGCTGCAATTCTTGCATTAATCATCTCTAGGAGACAAAGTTACTGCTTGGTATTACATCCCTAAATAGTATGTGATGTGCATCCCTCACTGCTGTCTTAGCCATCATAGTTGGTGGTTACCTCTCAGAGCCTCATGTAGAGTTCTGGGTGTAGGGGCAGGAAGCACACAAAGACCTCCAACATCTCATTTTTACCCATCACCACATCTGTGCAAAACTGATGCCAGATTTATACACAGGCACAAACGCACTGGCTTGGTGGAGCGACTCCCTGCTTGTGTGCCAGTAAATAAAAGGACCATTATTTCTGTGCGTGCTTCACACGACTGTCGCTGTCTGCAGCCCTTCTTCCAGATGGGAGAACAGGAAACCTCGCTGGTGGCTACGGTGCTAGCAGCGTGCAGAGCTTGTCTCCTCTGCAAGTCACTGCTTACACAGCCCGCAGCCACCCACAGCAGTAATTATTCACAGCTCTTTAAGTTCCCTTTGTACTGCTCCGCTGCAGTTTTGAATCACTCCATCAGTTGTGACAGCTTATGAGAGCTGATGTGGCTCATCCTCTGGAACTGACAAGCGTGCATTGGAGCAATTATTCTGTAAACTCCATTTTATTGTTCACCCTGATCCTTCAGCCGTTAAATATCAACTGCTTTCATTGGGTGCTTTTCTCCTTGTGTTTTGAGCAACTCTTGTCAGCAGGGCTGGAGCCCAAGTTATTCCTTTCAGAGCACCCCAGAGCGTTCACAGTGCCAGCACTCCCGCACAAATGACAGGCTCCATATTGTGCCAGGGAAAGGTGAGTTGTTAAGTGCACTTAGTTCTGTTAACGCAGGAGCTGACACGGTGCAGCCTCCTCTTTGAGCTGCCAGGCATCCCTATGGTTTTTACGCAGATGTCACTCGGTTACCTTGGAAGGATAAACTGCGCTCGGAAAACCTGAAGATGAAGGGGAGGGAATTTGCTTATGTAGCTCCTGTAAAATGATAAGTTCTATTAATTAACAACTCCTTTTCCAGGGTAGGTGTCAGAATCAGACAAGAGCCAGTCAGTAAACATGGGAGCACAAGGACCGTGCAGGAGCAGAGCCGGCTGCAACAGCGCAGAACAGGACAAGGAAGAGGAGGAGCTGTGCCAGGAAATGTTGGCACCACCCCAGCTCATGTCCTAGACCACAGGATAAGCTGTTCCAGGACTGCAGGTAAACTGTAATGACTCTCCTTAGCATACCCACTGTGATGTGTAGCAGGAATAGCCCTACTGAAAGTTAACGGGCTGTGCCAGTGTAAAAATCACTGAAGCCTACAAGTTTAGAATTCGTTTAGGTGCTTGGTAGCCACTGAAATCAATGTTAGATACTTCAAATCCTTCAAATACAGCAGATCTTATTGAAAGCCAGTGAAGCCAGTGGAAAAAAAATCCTGCTGGTCACAACAGATACTCACCCGAGATGGACATACAAGGGAGAATCATGGAACGGTTTGATGTGGCCCTGTTGGTTTCTTCTGATGTTACCCTTCACATCTGCACAAGCCAGGATACTTCTTCAGACAAAGGGGCACGTTCTGATGTAAAACTTGAGCAATAACTTGTTTCCCAATGCACAGCGAGGTCAAGGGAAGGAGTCAGCAATCTCTGGGCAGTTTTATGACCTAATTTAATTTCCCAAGTGCATCAGTCTGTGGTTCATATAGTCCCTGACATATATACTTGGCCAAAACCTAGGAATAGGAATATGTGGGTGGCAGAATAACTCTGGATGAGACAAGAATGTAGACCCTTATCAGCAGAATGAAGTCAACCCTTTATGTGTTTGAATTGCTTGCCTTCACTCTCCTACAGAGCCAGATCTCCTGCTGATATATATCAGCTCACGGCAGCATTATCAGCAGAGAATAAAGTCCTTAGGAGTGTGCATTAATCATCTAGGAGGAAGCATTTGCATCTGCATGCACAGCTGAATTTTGCCTCGAGGTCTGTCAGTTCTGTCTCCATTTAAAAGAGCAGCTCTATCAGCCCAGTCCAGGGCAGAATTTGTGCCAGCATGGTTTGGAGCAGCGAAACGAGGTGTAATCGTGGCCAGAGCCTTCTCTTCTCACACTCATTTGCTCAAGTGGCCAAGGTGAGCCTGCATTTTGATATCCCCACTGCATCCAGAAGCATAGGGAATTATTCCAGCCCTTTTGAGGGCTGTAGTCCCCTTGGACTCCAGAAATCAGATGTATGAGGCCTCATAAGTATGTGAGGAGTTAAGCTGCAGGATGGCTGGTAAGGTCATGCAACACCATGAAGGCTTTCATCTCCCTGCAATTGATTTCCTAAAGTCAACTTGAGGTCTGCATGCAGGGAAAGCTCATTAAAACAAGAGGGATGAGTCTTTCCAGCACACCTTGATTGGCAATTGTGATAAATTCCTATAATTACTATTGACTCCACCGAAGGTTTTCGTTTGGTAGAGGCAGAACGACAGCCCAGCAATAGAATCAAACAGGTAAAAGGGGAAGCTGCATGGAATGCCAGTACCTGCAGAGCAACCTGAGTATATCTGCGATGACCCACCAGACTTCATTCTCCTCCTAGCTTCTCATCTCTCATAATCAGCTAGTGCACATTGAAGTTGTTTTGTTCTGTTTTCTGACCCCGTAGTTTCCAACATGGTCATTTACCAATGCTCCAACGTTGCCTGAATCATACAGGGTTTAATCATAGGAATAAAGTATTTACAAAGGTGAACTGTTTCATAAGTCTCTATGGTCTCTATCAATCATTGAGAAATTGTAAGCATCACCCAGAAACATGTTGATCTCTTAAGAAGCCAGAAGTTTAGCAGCACTATGATAAATGTGGCATCTTCATCTTCTCCTTCCCGAGGCTGCAAGTTGTTCTAGCTTCATGGTTTCAAGCTTTTGTCATTCCCACTCTCCTAAAAATAATGGAAATTGTTGTGCTCTTGCCATGATTCAGCAGCTTAAACTGTAAGAACAAATCCGGGCTGAGCCCCATGATAAACCAGCAAAACCAGGCAACATTACGACACCCCCCTAAAAGTGAATCAGGAGGTTTGCAAAGCCTTAACCTCCAGGGAGTCTTTCCAGATGTGTTTGAAAGTTGTTCTTGCCTCAAAGCTTCCAGGACAAGAAGAACAAGACAAAATGAAAGCTGCAGCTGGGCTCTGTGTTAAAGCAGAGAAGTCTGGGCTCGGACACATTGGCTTCAGCGGGATTTGGAAGGAGCCCAGGAGGCAAAGAGCTCCAGAGCTGTTATGCTTCCATTAAGGAAGCAAAGTATGAGACCAGGTCGCTCATGCTGGAGGCTGAGCTCTTTAACAAGCAGACCACATGTTCATTATTCCCTTCGCTGCTCTTGGGAGGCAGCCCCGCAGCCCACGCTGTGTTGTAACCTCACAGATTGAGCAACACAGGCCTGGAGCTGCATGAGCAAACCCAAAGGGGTCAGATATCTCCCCTCTGAGAAGAAAACTGCACGTTTACATCTGCTGTTTGTTTCCAAAAGAAAACCAGTTTATGAGCAACAGACAGAGGCTGCGCGTGCGATGCGGAACATTCACATGGGCCACACGCAAACCTGCCTCTCTGCTTTCTAAACCCTCATACCTTAAATCTGGCCAGTTGTGTAGGTGTGGAAAGCTCAGCCAGAAGCTGTGTTTCTTGCAGGGAAGAAGTGAGTGAACACAAAGCAACAGCAAAGGAAAAGAACAGCAGGTAGAACGATCGCCTTGTAGGAGTCCTCCACTCATTACTGCAATGATGATTTGAGTCATGCACTTTTGCTTTTGGGCTTTCTGGCTCCTTGAAGACAGAACACCTAATGATAAAATACCACCTTTGTTAAAGCAGAGCTAATGTTGAAGGGCTGCAAAGCAGCCAGTCCACACTGGAGTCAGCTTCTTCAGCACAGAAGGAAGGGGGAAATGTCAAGGGCACAGCAGGTACTGCAGTTTCCTCCCAGTCTGCTTGTGCCTGTGTTTGAAGTGGGTTTATAGATTGCTCATGCTCAGGGCCATAGGCAAACTGCAGATCCAGCACAACACACATGTGCGTGGAGCTGTGACATGTGCGAGCCACAGCTATGAACATGTAAGACTGCCTGTAAGACACGGTGGTACCTCCCTCTTCACCTGGCAGTGCTGGAGCAGAGGTGTCCCCGTGGTCCTCTGTGTATGGCACTGCCACCAGATGCACATACTTAGACACACATCGCTGCCCACATCAATATGCCCTCACACATGACTGCAGCCACCTCAGGGGTACATGGCTCTGTTCACAGCCACAGAGAGGTCTGAGCTTTCCCTCCCATCCTGAAGAAGCTGAATAGCTAAAACTACCTTCTACAGCCTATCCATCCTCCCCAGGACCATGTGAAAGGAGCTGACACAGACTATTCCCAAGGAAACTTCTTTGTGGGGAATGAACATTGAGGTCCTGCCTTAACCCTGCGTACAAATTGCAGCCTTTGGGTTATTTGCACTGGAGGAGGACGGGGCAACCTGTGTGCACACACCGCGCAGATGGAGCCAATGCAGGAAAGGACAATGCGTGTGCTTCCTACAGGAATATGTGACAAGCCACTGGGAAAACATCAGGCTGAAAAGCCACTGTAGATTTGTGTGCTGGAAGAACTCTGTGGGCAGAGAAAGAGTGAACTTCTGGCACTGATGGGCATTTCTGGATCAGTTCTTCAAGCACAGACTGAGCCCTTCCAGGGCCTGGGTTTCTGTTCCCATTAAGGATTTGTATTCACCTCCAAGACCTTCTTGCTGAAAAGGACAGGGAAGCCTCCTTTATCTCCCCAAATCTATCTTTGAAGGCCCAGTTGTCTCCTACATATTCTCCCTGGTTTTAGTGGGAATCTGGCACACACAAGGAGGCAAGGGCACAATCAGGACTTTCTTGTTAACAGCATCACCTGAAACCAGCCCCTTTCCACTTCTTCCTCAACTACCTCCTTACCAACAGCCCTACAATTCCCTAGAGTTCCTTTGTTACGGTGAATGGCAGAATTTGACCTGAGACAGTACTTCCCCATCATTCCCACCATTCTTCAGTAATCACAGTAGAATCATAGAATAGTTTGGCCTGGAAAGGACCTTAAGATCATCCAGTTAAAGCCCCCCTGGACACCTCCCACTAAACCATGCCACCACAGTAGCTCTGTATTGTTGTAGGACCTACTGGCTTAACTGTCCTCCTCCTCTGGAATTCCAGGAGTATGTAGGCATATTCCAGATATATTCCGCATTGTAGCCAAAGCTTGGTGAGCGCAATGTGTGCATCCCATCGGTTACAGCTGTAGCATGAGTAATTTGGGGGAGGAGGGAGGTGAGGCAGCAGAGGAAGAAAAGAGCTTCTCCAAATCCTTCAGCTCCTCATTTGGACACAGTGAATGAGATATTTAAATACATTGCCATGGAAACAATCAAAGAGGGGGTCTGTGTGAGTGTGTGTGTTTTAGCAATCCCAAAGGGGGTATTTAATTGGAATGAACCACAGCTTTTTAACTGTTTTTTAAATTGGAGAGAAATGAAAGGAAGAGGCTGCCAGAAAAGGAACATTAAATAAAGGGGGGGGGGGGGGAGGTCCACATGAAACAAGATGGGGGGAAAAAGGGAAATCAAAAGAATGAATTTACTGTAACCACCAAAGGATTCATTAGGGCTACAACAAAGCTCAGTTCAATTTCCCTCCTATTGACATGAACGAGTTTGATGTAGGTCCAGCCCGAAAGGCAAAGGAACATCTTTCTCCCAGGGGACCGAGCAGCTGCCTATGAATTGCTCCACACAGGGGAATAAGGTTCCTTTTCTTTCCTCCTTATGTTTTCCTTTGTCCAACAGCACCTGCACTGAGCAGTGCCCTAGGAACCTGCCTTTCCATTTTCCACTCCTTGCAGCATCTCTTGTCCCTTCTGCAATCTCGCACCGGGACAAACCATTCCGTTGCTGCTGAACCTGAGATGTTATTTATTACTATCCTGCAGCTTGAATACATTGAGCTTAGCAGGGTTATTTCTGGGCCCAGCAACAGCCCCTTTAGGCTTGTAATTAACTACTGTTATTGTTAATGTTAGTACTGAAGTTGATATTTAAGCTAGAGGACACTGCTAGTAGAAGAGCATCCTCACTGTGAATAAACTTAGGAGACATTGGAAAGGCTGATCCTGGAGTAAGGGCAGTAGGAGAAGAAGCCTAACAGTGTTAAGAGAAAATCAGGTAGGGTATGAGTGAGATTGTACCTCAAAGAGCTGAACTTGGTGGTCCAGAAGGTCTTTTCCAATCTCTTGCTCCTATGTTTTAAGCTTTTTGTATTGAAATGAGATGTCAAAGTGTCTGAATTACAATGCAGTGTGTATTCAGTCGTGCACACAGAGCGGGAGGCAGCTTCTGACCCTTGTGTAAAAAGACAAGATTACGTTTGAGATTAATTCTGCATGGACAGAGGTGCCAGAAAGTGCACGTTAAGGAAGGAGCATTGATCCCAGATGCCTGGACCGGGCTCTGATGTTCTGCTGCAGAGAGAGCCAGCACGGAATTAGCACACAAGATAGGTGTAGCTGGGGGGAGTCCAGAGGCACAGCAAAAGGAAGGTCCAGTTCCTGTCCTATTTTTAGATACAGCACATTTTCACCATCCTCTGGAGGGGGAATGGGAGGATGCTGCTTGGTCCTTGCTGAAGGACTCGGAGCTCAGGTGACAGAAGAAGTTGGGTGGTTTTGTCATTATTCATAACCACCTACTGGACTCCTAAGTGCAGTGTTTGGAAACCAGGAATGCCCTGGGAGGTGAGGAAATGAACTGAGCCGGGCCGAGCTAATTCAGCCTCAGCCCTGTGTAACCTTGCAGAGTGGCTCTGTAACACTGGGAGATGTGTGTGAAGAGGCTGTGACTGTAATGGAGGTGTTGTGCACTTGGTACTGTCCCAGCACACAAGAATAGCAGCCTGGCAGAGATAAGCCTCAGAGACCCTGGCGCTCTGTCAGGAGCAGCTTTATCTCATGGACCAGAAATTAGGACACGCTGGGCTCCCATCAGTTGGAATCATTCTGTTTGGGCAATATTCTCCTTTCCAACTTGGCTATTCCTAGACTGGATCTTCCAGTTTGCAACCACCACAGTTCAAGCGCAGAAACCTCTGCTTGCTTCTCCTTCCTTTTCCCCGTAAACCAAAGCCCTCCTGTCATCCTTTCCCCCACACTCCCCCCACTCTTTGCAACCGGCACCTTCCCTGAAGAAGAACAGCAAGAAAGAAGATGCAGAGTTGTAATAGATTTTTCCCCACTGGAGTGTACACTAAATTTAAGGCTTTGCTCTGGACACTGAATGGTTGGTCATTAACACACCTTGAACCAGCAGCATAAACCAATCCTCGTAAGTGCTGCCATGAAAAATGGTGGCAGAGATCAGAAGTGATCAGAATGCAGACAGCAGCTGCAGCTCTCGGCGTAAAAATGATTAATGAAACATCCCCAGCATCCTTTCTTCTCTTTGCAAAGGAGGAGGCAAGCGAGCTTGACAAGAACAACGGCTCCTCATGTGAGGAGGATAATAGCAAGCATGATATGTCTCCAGGAGATTCCCAAGGCCTTGTACATACATAATAAATGGCCCTTGTCGCTTTTTGGGAAACTTATGAAGAAGAATCACCAAAGCCAGCAGAAGCACTGAGGGGAAAGAGCAAAAGATTCAACCCCAAAGAGCCCAGCCTTGCCTGGGAGGTGCACCAGCTCTGCTTGCCCCCTGCTTCCATTTGCTCAGCAAAGTGATTTTGAAGTGAACAGAAGGGTCCCCAGGATCACCTCTGAGTGTGTGATAGCAGCAAATTCAAGAAAGGGACTGCACAAAGCAGAGCTGCAGGTAGATCTTAAACCCTGTGTCAGAGAGCAGAGGATGACACTGAGATGCTGGCCTGTGCTGCCATGACACACGCTTGCAGGAGTCTGGGTGACTGACGAGGATGCTTTGGCACAGGCTCTCTTCCTGAATTGAGTCAAACTTCTTACACAAATGGTCCAGATTCATCTGATTTCTTCCTGCCTCAGTTCCCTACCTGTAGTATAGAAATGCTCCTTTTCTGTTCCCCCTTGACTGCCCATATGCAGTGCCGCACGAGCAGTGCCACACAGACTGAGCCTTATCCCTGTGAGGTTGCATAAACCCATTGGTGAGGTGAGGAAGGATTCAAAGAGGTCACATTGGGAAATCTGCTTTAATTTCCTGCTCTGCCTCGAGCTTCCATGTGACATTGTAAATCACTGACAGCAAGAAACATGAAGATAGACGGATTTGGAGATGCTTGGCTGGTGCTGCCCAAAGCACACAGGGACCATCTAACAGAGTGCAATCAACACAGCTCCAGGCAGCTATTTGTGCATATGCAGGAAAGGCAATTGAACAGAGCAGGGGTCCTGCAGGCACTGACTCAGGAGTGAGACAGTTCCCCTTTGTGAGTCATCTGGAAAGACTTAGGGACCTTGCAAATGATCTTTGTGGATTTTTCCTTTAGTGTCTCTATGCCACACTCTGTATTTTAATGATGGGGATGGCAGCACTTGATGTCACCCTTCTTTCCCCTGGGCATTCAATTGAGCACCTACTGCAAGTGGTTCATCCTCCTTTGTTAGCAAAGCACCATCAACCTCAGCTGTGAGAAGATTGCCATGAAAGCCTGCCAGGTGCATGGAGAAGATAAAGGTAGGTCTTGCATTGATGGCTGCTTGTTGGGTTCCTGCCATAGCTCCAGGACTGGCTGTGAAAGGAGGGCTGGACCAGCGGTAGGTAAAAGTACCCCTTGGCACAATAGGGATGACCATGTTCAAACAGACACCACTAATTCTGCATTGCTATTCGACTGAAAACAAGAGAGACGAATGGCTTTTGCTGAAGCAACAGCATTCCCAGGTCTGTGAGGGGAGATAACAGCCCGGTAAGGCCAGGTTAGCACCGGTGTGAGAACAATATGGGGGTTCATTCCATGAGAATGAATGGAAGAGAAGCCTCATTCCACCTTCTACTCTGGGCAGCATAAATCAACCAAGAGCCACTGCACAGGAGTGACTCTCCTCACCTGGCCACACTTCTTTACCTGCTGTTGTATCCTGTTAGTGCCAGTGCTTAATGCAAGGCAGGTTTGGGCCTCCCAGGCTCAGCCCAGTTCTTCCAAGGTATTTCCCTTCTTCCTCGGTGCAGCACTGGAACAACAGTAGCCAGGAGCAGGGTCATTTATTTGGCCTTTCATCCTTCAGCATGATGGATGAGGATATTGATAAGTAGCTGCTTCTGTGCGAGAGTCTGTTTTGGGTCCTTAGCTCTCATATGTGGCTGTATGAATTGTCTCCCGGCTCCCTTACCTCATGAACAACTGCTGAAGACTTCGGGATGTTTGAATGCTGGACCTTATGACAAAGGCTGGGGATTTTCTGCTTCCTTACTGTCAATAGAAGTGAGTTCCTTCCCTGCTTACATCCAGATGCTTCCCATGGGGCAGTGTCTCCAGGGAAGCCCCACAGACACCCCTGGGGCTGCATCAAATCTATGTGGATTTCACAGCCTGTTATGTGTCTGATCCCTTGGCATTTCCCAGCTCCAAAGGCGCTCTGTTCCCGAGGGACTGACTGCTGCTGTAACTTCCAGGTCAAGGAATCCCAGCTGCGTATCCCTCAGGAGGAAGGCAGAGCGGGAGACTGGGAAACATCCTCATCGGTTACAGGGAAGTTAAGCCAAGGAAAGCTTTGGCATGGGAGTCGCGTGCAGGATGCTCAGGGCTGCATGACTTTGCAGCAGTCACTGTGCAGAATCTTCTCTCCTGTTTCTAAGCAGGTTCTCTATTCTTTTCTGTCTTGTCTGTGCAAGGCAGAACTCGGGATGGTTTTAGATACCTGCATTCTGTGACCGTACATTTCCTCGTGCCATGGGACACTGATTTCATTTGGGTTTCTAATTTATTTCACAATACTGAGGAATAATTAGAATTATTAAAGCCCAAATGTTCTTTGCTGCCTGTTTCGATTAGGCAAAGCAGCTCAGACTGTCAGGTCTTTGGGGAGCGAGGGGGAGGTTTGTGTTTTACCACCTCCCCATCTTTCGTCCTTCATGACCTTTACTACTTTGGCTAAAATTAACATTTGTGCAAAAAAACAAAGGTGGAAAACGGGTCCCTCTTCCCACTGCACCAAACGTCCCCATGCAGGAAAGGTTATTCCTTTCATAGCCGTGCTCTAGGGCATAGCAGATCTTCTGATCTGCCCTTTCTCAGGCTAAATCATCAGCTCTAATATGGTTCCCTTCTTTCATTATTACTACCCTCTCCTTGGAAGGGGAGTACTTTCCGTGTTGACTGTAACATTACTGCCTCTGCTAGCAGCAGATGGAAAACCAAGCTGGAGGCACAAGCCATGCTACCATTAAGAGCCATCAGCGAACTGCAGTGGTTTCTAATGTAACCCAAGTCATGGGCAGAGCTGCTCCTCAAGAATACAGAAAATTAAAGAAAGAAGGAAGAAAACCCCAACAACCCTGAGGCACAGTTAAATGTGCTGGTAAAATCCTGCCTTTAACATGCTGAGGGGTTTACAACTGACTTTGATGGAAGTGGGAATTTTTAGCTTTTTATTGGAATACATCAATCGAGTGAGAGCTTTCCTGGGGATAAGCAAGAAAGAATTCCCATCCTAGGAAATCAAGCAGGCAGGTTTTCAGGAGCACTATTCCTGACAATCTCATTTGAAACATCAGCTTGGGGTCTAATCAGCTGAAGCAAATCAGGTCCCACATAAACGGAATGAATGCAGAATCTCAGTGTAGTGGGGAGAGGCGATGTGCCTGCATCTGCTGCGGCAAAATGAGCCATTTAGAAACTGCAAAAGGGTTCGTTGCAGTTCAACTCCAATGGGTTGGTTTGGGTCGATCCGGTGTCATTTCCCTTCTTCCCACACTGACATTCTTCATTTCATAATGAGCTAAAGGTTCCCTCGCAGATCTGAAGTTCTCGTGTGGATTCTGGTCTCAGTTTGGCTGTTTACATGCTGATGCTGACACCTTGACTTCAAGGGCATCCTGCTTACCTTGTGTAAGCAATGCAGAGGTCAGAGCTGGACCATTCGCAGGAGGATGGTTTAAGGTATCCTGCTGGAACTCGGGATGCTTTGCTCAGAACGGGCTCTAAAGGCACATCCATCTCTCTTGGCACAGCTCTAGAAGGCAGCTGGCCATCTGGGTTAGGAAGTGCTGGAAAGGTTGGACGTGAGCTCGAGCCGTGCCACTCTCCTGGATCTTTGGATATTGCAGTTAACATCCCTTTAACTGTCGACTTGCCAAGACCCCTACAGGCTTTCCAGAGCCTCATTGCTGGGGTCATTCTGACTCAGTTCAAAGATCCTTTCCTCCCTCACTTCCCAATCCTGTGCAGGCAGCTGCTGTTAGGGAGCAAACCCTGAACTGAGACGCAAAGAAGCTGATTTTGATTCGTTTCATTTGCAAATGCAGTGCCTTGCCATTGTTATATCTTCAGGAGCTCTGCAGCCAGTATGGGATTTTCAAAGCTCTCTGTATTAGCCATCTTTCTCTTGTCCTATTCCTCGCTCCCTCCAAGCCTCCTCATTCCCTATTCAAGGAGCCATGGTGAGCCTTTGTGCTCAGAAGGCCCAGCAGTCACCATTGGGTCTCTGCTCATCGACAAAGAGAAACCTTATCTTCTGATGGACGCATACAGCACATTCTCTGTGACATTTAAATCTCCCTTTGTAGCCAACTCAGATATCTTTCCTGTTAAAAGAAGACTGTGCAGCCGGGTGATTTCATTACTGCAAATGTTATTACAGTGAAAGCTTGTTTAAGACATAATGTCACTGAAGGGAAAATAGCATCTAGCAGCAAGTGTGGCCTGATGGAGGGTGCTGGGATTCATCACAGGCTGAAAGAAGCCTCTCAAACATCAGACCTGCTAATGGAGCGGCTTTTTCCTTCGTCAAATCAAACCAGACACTTCCTCAAAGCCCTGAGGCTAGGAATTAGAAGATTGAAAGGAATTAGGCACCCAACTCTCACTGCCTTTATATTTGAGCTCCTAAGCTCTTCTTGCTGCTTTAGAAATTATAGCTGGGCTGCCAGGGTTCTTAGTACCATAGATACAGTGAATAGAAATGCATTGCGTCAAACAGCAGCCACAGGCCTCAGAAAGACACTGCTGCTGTGTGTCCATGTTCATGGTGATTAGTTCTTGGTCCAAGAACACTCAAGAAGAGAAATAATCACAGACAGGTCCCAGCCTCCCTGAATGAAATCAGTGTGAAATTGCCAGGGACTTGGCCCCAATTTCCACCCTGACGTACATGTAATTCCTTTCTTCTCCAAAGCAGATTTCCCTAAGGGGTTTGGATTTGCAAGAGTCAGTTCTGAGCTTCAGCAGTCAGAGGTGCCGTGCAGCCGGATCAGCGCTTGGCTCGGGGAGTGTGGGGCTTTGCACACACGGTGTGAGCTGCTGTGTGCAGATGTGGGGTCAGATACAGAGCAGGCACCCTCACCCTAAAACTCTGCCTTTGAGGTGCTGCTTACCAGTGATGTGCTCTGTTTTGAAGAGCGCTTTGCTATGCAACGTAGACATGACCTTTGTTTTAGCCTCTACAAAGTGTGAATAGCTCCAAACTCTGTCTAATGGGGACAGCGGATGTCTCAGCTGTGCTCCTTTCCAGGGGGTGGGTCGCTGTCTTCCATTTGACATCTTTCCCAGTGCCGAAACACAACGAGCATCAGGTCAACAGCAAACGTCCCCCCAGCTTCAAGAAGGTTTGGACCCAGCCTGCTCCGCTAACAAGATGTGACAAGCCCAAGTGAGCAATCAGACAGAAAGCATCAGGATTTCACAGCAGATTTTGCCAGCAACTTTGTGTTCTCCCAGCTGTGTTTTTTCCCTTTGATTCCCCCCCACCCCTTGCACTGCAGTAGCTCAAATCCATCCCAGGCTGCTTCTGACAGTAACGAGACAGTGGATGACAGGCGAAAAGCATCCACGAGCAATTCGGAGCCTGCCCACTAAGTACTCATAAACGCCACAAGTTGGGAACAAGGCATGCAGTTGTCTTTGTCCCTCTGGACAAGGGCTGCTTCTCACAAATAGAGGCCCTGCAGGTTTTACAGCTGTTGGACAATGACTGGTGCCTGCTATTTCCTCCTCCTTTTTCTTCCCCCCTCCACCTTTTTCTTTCTTTTAATGGAAAATATCCTGGCGTTGCCAGAAGTCAAGTGGTCCCCCCAGCACTGAATCAATACAGCCAAGTGCCGAGGCTTTAACTTTCTGGCTGATGCTACTGCAATAGGCACAGAGGCGTTGTGTTACTCACACATCCTCCCTTCCAAGGGTTTATTACCTCAATCACATCTCTTACAGGGAAGCAGACATTTATCTGGGAGCTGGGAGAGGATTCAACAGCTCCCAATGGTGCTGAGGGTGAACAGGCTTGGGGAGAGTGGGATGGTCCTGGAAGAGCCCCTGGCATGTTGGTCACCATGAGCTTTGCCTTTTCTTTCCAGCCTGCTAGAGCATGTATGGAGCTCCAAGAGAAATCGTAGAACCACAGAACGGGTTGGGTTGGAAAGGACCTGAAGATCACCCAGCTCCAACCCCTGCCATGGGAAGGGGCACCTCACATTAGATCATATCACCCAAGGCTCTGTCCATCCTGACCCTCAACACTGCCAGGGATGGAGCATTCACCACATTTCTGGGCACCCTGTGCCAGCGCCTCAGCACCCTCACAGGGAAGAGCTTCTTCCTTATCTCCAACCTGAACTTCCCCT
>JANRGW010038811.1:0-13569 GCA_024733675.1 Psilopsiagon aymara | reverse complement strand
TTAGGGTTGGAAAGGATCTTAAGATCATCTAGTTCCAACCCCCCTGCCATGGGCAGGGACACCTCTCACTAAACCATATCACCCAGGGCTATATCCAACCCCGCCTTGAACACTGCCAGCAATGGAGCATTCACAACAAATCATAACCAGTATGGTTAAATCAAAATCAGATTGGTCAATCATAGCCAAACATAATCAACCAATCCAAACCACAACAATGGAACTGCCAAAGGAGGGAGAGGCAAAGGCAACACCTAGATTGTGGCGGGCAGCAGGTACCTTTTCATTTCTTTCATCATAGCAATGATCCTACCCATCTTCCAAGAAGGACAAACTTTTCACAGACGTTGCTCTGTGCAGCCCAGGATACGGTTGCCTTTCTGGGCTGTGAGTGCACACAGTAGGCTCATGTTCATTTTCTCATTGACCAATACTCCCAAGTCCTTCTCCGCAGGGCTGCTCTCAATCTCTTCTCTGCCCAATCTGTAGCTGTGCCTGAGATTGCCACACCCAGGGGTAGGACCCTGCACTTAGCATGGTTAAACTTCATCAGGTTGGCATTAGCCCATCTCACAAGTGTGTCAAGGTCCCTGTGGATGGCATTCCTTTGCTCCAGCATAGCAACTGAACCACACAGCTTGGTGTTATTGGCAAACTTGCTGAGAACGCGCTCAATCCCACTGCCCATGTCACCTACAAAGATGTTGAACAAGACCAGTCCCAACATGGATCCCTGAGGGATACCACTTGTTACTGGTTTCCAGCTGGACACTGAGCCATTGAGCACAACTCTTTACGTGCAGCCATCCAGCCAGTTCTTTATCCACCAACTGGTCCACCTATCAAATTGATGTCTCTCCAATTTAGAGACAAGGATGTCATGTGGAACAGCGTCGAGCGCTTTGCACAAGTCCAGGTAGATGACATCAACTGCTCTACCCCTGTCCATCAGTTCCGTGGCCACATCATAGAAGGCCACCAGATTGGTCAGGCAGGATTTCCCCTTAGTGAAGCCATGCTGGCTGTCACCAAACACCTTGCTGATTTTCCTGTGCCTCAGCGTGTCTTCCAGGAGAATCCACTCCAAGATTTTGCCAGGCACAGAGGTGAGGCTGACTGCTCTGTAGTTCCCCAGCTCATCCATTTTCCCCTCCTTGAAGATGGAAGTTATACATCCCTTTTTCCAGTCATTGGGAACTTCACCTGACTGCCACGATTTTTCAAATATAATGGACAGTGACTTAGCAATTTCATTTGCCAGCTCCTTCAGGACCCATGGATGGTTTCATCTGGTCCCATGGACTTGTGTACATTCAGTTTCTTCAGATGGTCTTGAGCCTGATCATCTCCTACAGTGGGACTAAGGTCTTCATTCTCACACTCCCTGCACCTTTCTTCCAAGACTTGGGTGGTGTGGTCACAGCATTTGCCAGTGAAGACTGAGACAAAGAAGTCATTAAGAACCTCAGCCTTCTCCAAATCCAGGGTAGCCAGTTCTCCTGACAGCTTCCAGGAATATATGTGGCATGCGGCCTTTCCTTCCACTGTGAGAGTATGATGGCATGACCCCATGGGCCAGCAAACTGGTCACAACACTTGTTCTTTCTCAGAGCTTTTCATCAAGTTATGTATTACTGACGATTTGATGAGGAAGAAAATGCAGAGGTTTTACCACTAGTTTCTGTTCCAGGACTTCATACTCAATGACTTTAAGAAAAAAACAATGATGGCCTGTCCCACCTCCCAAGGAGTGTACCTCCTAAGGATTGTCTCAAGGAGTGTATCTCCTTCTCTTCTTTTTCTTGCTTCCTTCCCCCTTAATCTGTTATGATCTGTTAGTACAAAAGAGAATTAATGTTTTAATTTAGTCTTTAAGTCTGTCTTCCATAAATTCTTTATTTAATATGAATTTTGGGAATGCAAGACATGCAGAATAAGGTTTTTCATCTGTAAACTTCAGGTAGAAACATCTCAGGATGATCTGCAACTAATGCAAAAGAATACATTTAAGAAAAAAAAGCTGTGTGGAATTATATAAATTGACACTAGAAATACAGGTTTGGGGGGGTTATTTCATTTGGGAGAGGGGAGTTTGTTGGGTTTTTATTTTTTTCTCCTGCTCTGCTATTTGTAGTTTACTGTGTACATTTCACAGGTTTTGAACATGGACTCAGCTGTGAAATTTTGTGGGGAGTGATGAACACTCATTTACACAGATAATTCAGTGGGAACACTCTGCCTAAGCACTCATCAGCATGAGTATGGATTTGTCCTGATACTAGAAGAATCTATCAAGTGGATCTTAACATTGCTTTGTCCCCAGTTTGACATTTCCCTGTAGTAATCTTAGCAGTGCTATGGCTTTTTCTTTTGGTTAATGGAAATGAAAAAGAATGGAAAGCAGACCTACTCTCATCACTTTTACATCATCTTCTTCCTATTCTGCTCTTCATCAGAGTGACATTTCCTTCACCTGCTCTGTTTTCCTTTTGTCTCCCAGTGTTTTTGACTTATGTCCATTCTTCCTATGTAACCTCAAGGCCAATGTGGAAAGGTAGTGCAGACTGATGTATTAACCTCAACCACAATTCGTCCTGGTGTACTCTTCTCCCATGCAGGGATGACTTGCCTCTTTCAAAACCTTGTCTGTTCCACATGTCCTTTGAGGGTCCACTTGTAGATCTGGACTACTTCCTTGAGCATAAATTGTGGTAATAAAAATCCACACTTACAAATGAGGAAACAATGATTAAAGGCTCTTATTTTCACTCACTCAGCTGATGATGACCTGTTGTGGTTTGGGAATGTTCCCAGCTCATGGTTTTTGGTGTCTGCCTTAGCTAAGTTTTGGCTCCACCATGGGATGAGGTTCAGCTGCATACAGTCTTTTCTACTTAGTACCACTTAGTACCCAGTGTAAACAATTGTGCAGGCTTTAAATAAGCCAGGGTATTCTTCAAAACCCTCTCAGTATGCAAGTGGAGAACCAGGTTGTAAGGTGCCCTACAGAGTGTACCCGTCCCTCAGAATAATCATTGCTCCTAAGGAATGATAATAGAGCCTTCCAGTTCCCAGCTCTGTGCTTCTGCATCTAGTCTGCACTGGCCTGCTGCCAGAGGCCCCGAGCAGCTATTTTGTAGATGTGAACGGCAATAAGTAATGGTCAACTATGTTCCCAGTCACTCCTAGTGATCTAGAGTCCAATCATAGAGGATCAAATAGAGTTTTTTCTGTCTATTCATATATTTGCTGTGATTTGTTTTATGTTTTCCAAAAGTCTGCAAATGGAAAAGACATGGAGAAAATACTAATAATTTTAATATCAAGTTCACCTGCTCTAACATCAATGCCTTTCTTTCTTTACTTTCCAAAGTCCTTTACCTTGCTCTCAGCGAACCTCCTAATAGATTAATTTACTGCACAATTGCATATGAATTCCCTGAGTAGCATCTGGTATGTATTTTGAATAAAGCAGGTGTCTTTGGAAACACGGTATGCTACAGAGCAATTAAGACTGTAGCACAGATACAGAAATGTAAAAGCAGCATGAAAATCTACATTTGGCATTTGCAGATTTCCAAGTTTTTGATTTGGCAACTTATTCTGAAGAGTTCTTTCACTGTGAGGCTTTGGAGCTAGTATAATTCCCTCCATTGTTTTAGTAGGAGGTAATAGGAAGTGTAGCAACACAACAGCATGTATCATCATCTGAGCTTGAACTTTCCAAATAAACTGCTGCCACCTGATCTGAAGACTAACCAAAAGTGGAACCACCACCCTGCACCATGCCAGGCTGCCGAACTGCATGTTCCCAGAAAGCATGCTGCTGCGCTTTGCTGCCCCTCCTGACATTTGCTTGGTGGCTTCGCGGACCCTGAGGCAGACTGGAACGTTTATGCTCAGCTACTCTTTGTCATGAGTTGGGTTCACAATGCAAACAAGACAGATTCTATTTTATTTTTTTTTTTTTAAATATTATGTGCCAGTTTAACCTGAAAAGAATTTCACAGGGTGTTCCCTGAGCACAGAGGCCTCTTGCTGGTTTTGAGAGCTCTGCCTAATGCCAACAGTAAGAATTTCTCCAGAAAATGCCCCAAGAATGTCTTCTTCAAAAAAATATTAGGCAATTATTATTTATGGCTTGTAGCCATCTTTTTCAGTAAGAAATATGCTGTCAAGAAATGGAGTTATGCTGGTGTAAAACTGGAGGAACAGAGTGTCAAAGAAACTATTCGTGGTGTTGCTCACCACTGATGTATTACACTTTCATAAGAAATATACACTGCAATAGAAACTAAAACAAATCAGTAAATACTTCTAAGTGTGAGGCTTAGAGCTATGTTTTCTCCAGCAGCTGTAACTCAAACCCTCTTACGCATACGAATACTTCCTACCATTGCACAGTGCTAATTTTTGTGCCTTTAAATTTTATTTTTCAGCTATTCAATTTTTAAGATATGTATATCTAAGCTTATGAAAACAGGTTTATATGAACACCTGGTTCCACATGCCACAGTTAAAAAGAGGAATACTATTGCACTGGACAGCGAAAAGTCCTCATCAAACATTCCCACAAATCCCAAACACATCCTTTCTCGTGCTGTGATTTACCCAGTCATCTTGCCTCAAGCAAAGGCAGGAAGATAAAACCTTAATTGTGTCCTGAAGGTCAAGATTTATCATTGCTAACATGCAGCTAAAATAGATTTTTCGTGTCTTTCTGTTTCACGAAAATTAGGTGGTATCTTTTAGCCTTGGAGATGGTATTGGATACAATGTCCTACCTCCTAGTCATTAAAGATTGCTATGTTAAAATGTTTGGGTTTCTGTACTTGCAATTACTATATATAAAATATAAGCCTCCGCAGGCTCTGTCTGGATGGGATTTTTACAGAATGTACAGCATAGATAGCTGAGGTAAAGTTCTGACACGGTCCTTCATAGATTTATGAACAACAGCTTAATTTCAAATTCATAGTAACCAAAGCTGTTAATTGGAAAAGCATTGAATTTTAGATGGTGTTTAAAATGGGTAAACAAATTCAGTATTCAAAACAAAACAGAACAAAATGAAAAAAAAAAAAAAAAAACAAAACAACAAAGCAGAAAAAAACCCTCTTGCTAGTTTTCAGTCTAAGCAAGGCTTAGTGGAACATGGCTCTATGGTGATGTAGATAGCTCAAGATTATAACTGGAATTAGCAGAGCTATAGCATACTAAGGCAACTAGTTTGCTTGCAGACTTGCTGGCATCACTACTACTGCTATGATGCCTAATCTGAAGTTTCTCTTTCAGATCAGTGCAGACATGCACTGATGTGCAGTAGCTGAATTGCTGGACGTAGATATCTTTATTGGTACTACTTGTTTCAACAGTTATTCATGGGAGTCAAAGTATTATAATAGAAGATGATCTGTGCTCTGATGCACTGACAGTTAATAGATAAAGATAAAGGACATTAGAGAGTGAATAAATAATAGCAAAACACATTAAGCTAGATGCATGTGTATCAGGTTGAAAAATTCTCTGTAGGGGAAGTAGGCTTTTTAAGGAGATTATTTTTGTTACTGTGACATATGTTGCCAAAAATACAAATGTGTAAGACAATGCTTGTAATATTTATGTTATTGCTTATTCAAAGGCAAGGTTAAAAGACTTGTCAGAGTCTTGAGGATGCTAATATGCCTTACTGGGCCCCAACCAGACTCACCTGGGGCTCTCATCCCTTTTTCAGACCAGAAATCCTGCTTAGTTCTGCCCTGGGCACCCATTCTCTTCCCACTGTGTCGCAGGAGTTTTGGTCTCTTTAGCCACAGCCATGCCTCTGCTTGGCCACGGGACCCTCTGTCCTGGAGTCTGACCCATGGAATGATATCTGATATATTCCTTGTCACTATGGGCTTGCCTGGGAGATGACAGGGCTGTGTCTGGCCCTGTTTACTCTCTTCGGACCCAATATCAACCTTTTAATTGACTTCCCAGCTTGATCATGTACCTACCTCATCACCACAACTTGCCTGATGATCCAGACTCTCGGTCAAAGCTGTCTGCTGCCTCTGGACTTACCCTGCTCACCTCCATTGGGTACCTCAGTAGGCTTTTACAATGCTAGCTGTGTTGTCAGCCTCAGCTCCCTAGTCCTTAGGGAGCAGCAAGCCTTCACTACTCCCTGACGGCATGTTGGTCAATCTGTGGTATTCAAAAAAATGGTAAACAGCAAAGAAATTTCATTTTACAAAATTGGGTTGTTTTTTGCCTCATGACAAAAGCATTTGATGTTAGGGACTTGAAAGTGCATTTTCAATCACAATTACAGAGTCAGTACTGTGAAGTTATAATCACAATGAGAGCAATTGTTACATAAGTCCTATTATAAAGGAGCTCATTTGAGCCAATTAATTGAAGAAAACTGTTGAGCTGAAGAATCAGAGCTTCTGTTATGAAGATCAAACCAATCAAATGTACAGAGTTTCTCTGTTTACTTTCAGCTTGCTTAGTAGTTTGGACACAATATGAACATAATACATTATATGAAATATCCAGGCAGGATACTTGGTCATTATCAAAGTGGGTCAGACTTCATCCAGCAACCTCATCCAGTCTTTCTAGCCTTTCCTTCCCCAGGAGTATCTTCAGGATGAAAATTACTGTTTTTTGTTTTAAGCTAAAGCTGACTCTCAGCATTGCCAGGTTCTCACCATCCAAACAGCATTGCAAAGCCAGCCGCAGAGCCCATCACACAGCAGTCACTGTTGACATTTTGAATGAAAGATGTAATAGGTTTCAGTTATTTTATGCTGTGGGAGTTACAGAAAGAGTACGACAGCCCACTGCTCAATGTTTACCTCCCTGTTCCCAAAAGGCACCTAGATTATATTTTGGTTTTGAAGCTAAAGTTAAGTTTTCATAACACCTTGCAGCTAAAGAAACACCACAGTTAGCTGCAGAGCAGTGGCTGTTTATCAGTCTTACTCCCTCTCTCTGCTCTAGCTTCTGGCAAGATCGCTATCTTCTTACAGTGATGAAAGAGAATATTAAGTATATGCATCAAAACGAAGACATGATAAGTTGGTTTTATCGTAGTGTTTATTAAGACTCTTCATCCCTGATTTATTAAAAGTGGTACTTTTAATTGATAGCAGTGAAAATTAGAGCACTGTCATAATGGACTATATCAATATCTCCTTGTATCCAGCACTAAAACCTAAAACCCAATTATTTAGTTCTTGTAAGGAGCACTGCACTGCACGTTTTCACATGGGAAGCCAGTCCCTTAGGTTGTACTTGCAATCCTAGAGTGGCAGCTAGAAATGTGGGATGTTAATTCAGATATGCTGGTATAATGGTGTCCTGGGTTCAGCAGTAGCAGTTATTTTTCTCCTTCTTAGTAGCTGGTGCTGTGCTGTGGTTTTGACTTTTGGCCTGGGAGCAGCACTGATAACACCGATGTTTTTAGGTTTTGCTCAGTAATGTTTACTCTGACCAAGGACTTTCTGAGTCTCATGCTCTGCCAGGGAGGAGAGGAAGCTGGGAGGAAGCAGAGACAGGACACCTGACCCAAACTGACCAAAGAGGTATTCCATACCACAGCACGTCATGACCACTATATAAACTAGGGGCAGTTACCCAGAAGGGTTCGATCACTGCTCGGTTGGGCTAGGTATCGGTTGGCGGGTGGTGACTGGTTATATTCTCTTCCCTCGTTATTTCCCTTCTTACTATTATTATTGGCACAGCAGTAGTGGTTTGTGTTATACCTCAGTTACTGGACTGTTCTTATCTCAACCCCTGGGAGTTACATCCTTTCGATTCTCCTCCCCATCCCTCTGGGAGCAGGGGGATGGAAGGGCAGGGGGGGAGAGAGCGAATGGCTGCGTACGGAGCCATCTGGGCTTAAACCACGGCAAATGGGAAGTCACATAGGAGTTTAAGAATTAGGAAGGCTGATGAAAGAATGTTATGCGAGAGAAAGACAGAGACATAAGTATTTGGCAGATATACAGAGAAGCAGGTGAAAGCTAGCAGTCTGGCTCTTCACACCCCTATAGGAGCAATCCCAGCTCTTTCTGTTAACACTTCCAGTATTCTTTCTTTGGATTTTAAGTTTTGAGTCTGTCAGTGAGAATAGTGCAGCGAGAATAGGGCTTGTGGGGAAAAAGTGCTTTGAAAAACATCCAAAATCCAAGATACTCAGGTGTCCAAAGATTTGTTTTGGCATCCAAACTGCAGTCAAAATTCAGAGCAGTAGACCTGTGTTCCACATGTGAAACCTCACTTCTACAGAAATGACAGATTCTTCCACTCATACTCACCTTTTCAATGCAGAAAAATGACCTTGTAGTTTCCAGCATTGCTCCACTGTGGCTGCAGCATATTTGGACTTGACTTGTTCAGTGCCCAGCCTTGGATGACAGTTGGCGAACTTATTTTTTTGGATCAGACAAAGGTGATTTTCATGGGCCTCCTAAACATTTAGGCAAAATGATGAAAGTATCATCTCTTTCCTGAGAGATCAGGGATAATTTGTACCTCCCATTCAAAGAAAGTTAAGTGATATCATGTAAAGCATCTTTAAGCATTAATTCATTTATTGCCATCTTTATCACTTTCACACTACTCCACCATTGAGGCCAGTCAGTTTTCTGCATGCTGCTTGCTCCCTCAGAGATTGACAGTTGTTTTATATTTACACTGAGAAGGTATTTTTTTGTGGGCATTACCATGGGACTTTGCTAAGCACATGAAAACAGGAATACAGAAAACTGTGGCTTTGACACAGTGCTCCCCCACTCATTTTAATGAGCAGCAATGTGCATTATTCTGGATGACTTTGCTTCACTTTGTTAGATACAGGCAGTTCTGAAGAAAGATTCAACTTTTAACCCAAAGCAGATTTCTGTCCAATTACTCAATTCTTAATGAAGGGTAATATCACTATAGGAGGAATGAATAGTTACTAGTGAAAGTAATCTGTCCACAGGAATAGAGCAATTAGGATTACAAGTGAAATCCTCCATCGCCAAGTCTGCTGCCTCGCTGTTCCAGAAAACCATCTCATTGAAAGACAGGTGTGCAGTGCAGCAAAAGTGGCACAGTCCCACTGATGATTTTACCTATGTCAGTGGCTTAGAAAGCCAGATTCATTTCCAGTACACTTGCTGCCATCAAGAAATGGAGTTAAAGTATTTGGCTCTGCTACAGTACCTTCTTGCAGAAGCAGAGGTTTTACCTTAACCTTTTCATTTCCCAGCAGGGGCAAAGAGAGCAAGCCTTTCATCCTAATGACTTCTTCCTTTCCAGCACATCAAGACCTAGCCTTGTGCTTGTCCAAGTCCCTCATTCCTAAATAGTTACATATACATCTGCTTACCCTGAAGAGCAAACTCAGCTTGGCAGGTGAGATCAGGTACTTTCCCTATGAGCTTTCATGCTGTAGGATGCATACTTGGTTCCAATACTATGTACCAACATGTTTTCTGGTCCTGCTGCTGCTATTAGCAGCCATTGCAAGCAAAAAGAGCCTTGTCTTGTACAATTTTTACTTTATTAATCTTTCTGATACAATTAATTATTGCCTTCAATACCAACTGGCTCTAGTATTGGGAAAAAAGAAAAAAAAAAAAAAAAAAAAAAAGAAGAATGCAAACATTTAAATAAAGTTTTCACAGGCTCAGATTTAGTCTGACACTTCTCTTTCCTTTGTTGTGGGTCATCAATGGCTGCAGTCCTTTCAGGCTATCCTTGCCCTGGCATATCTCACAATGGTGTTGTTGCTGGCTGTACACAATATGAGCTTCCTGGCCAGTCCCCAGCCTCCTCTCACACAGGCATCTGCATCTCCTGCTACCCAAACCTGCCAGTTATGCCCAGCAGAGGAGGTTATTCCACAATAGCATACTCCTAAGGGGCACGTTTTTGCTTTTCTTTTTGCCTAGCTTTGTTGTTGTCTAATTTGTTCCTCTACCAACATTGCCCTTTAGCTTTAAAGGTTATCCACCCTCCCAGGTGTACAGCTGGGGCTACAGCCAAAAGAAAAAGATTACCAGCAAATACCAAACATTGTTTGTATTGCCAGGTCTCAGTGTTACAGGCTGCTTTTTAAAGTATTCACACACAATGACATCTGAGTCATTAGCCATTTTCTGTTCCACATATTTAAAGTAGGTATTTATGGTAACGTCATGGCAACAACATTCTAAGGTTGGCCTTTAATGAACTGGTAGGGAGGCCACAGTGGAGACTACTGCAATAATTAAATGGTCTTAAGAACAAGTATTTATGATAGAGAGATCTCCAGTAAGAACAGGTTGTGCAGTCCTTGTGGCTTGATATAAACTGAAGCATTGTCACAGCCAAAACTTGAAAAAAAATTCCCCAAAGAACAGATTACCTAAACACATGTCTTTATGAAAATTGCATGCTGACAGAAACAACCCATGGAATGACATGACATTTCTCCTTTCATTCTTTCAGCTTTTCAAAGAGAGGTATTTGCATATTTTGCCTTTTATTAGTGATTTCTTATACACACTAACAATAAGACACAACTTATATGCCCCTGTCTGCCTTGTTTTTGCTTTTGTATTTCATTTTGCCATTGTGTTTGAAGTGGAATAATATACACTGGCATAGATTGTGTTTTCTGTTACTTGTTATTACTCACCAAATCATTCTGGAGTGGTTTGTTTTTTTTTTCCTAATTATTGGGTTTGATCTCTGCTTTGGGAATAGGGCACTCTTTGCTGTGTTGTCCTGAAAATAATTGTGTTTGCAGTGATTGTTTTCTAATAACAGTTCTGTAGAATAAGTGCTCTGGGGCCAAATCCAGTTTTACTTATGAGAATAAAATAATTTTGCCTGAATAATAATTGAGTAAGGACTTCGTGTGTTGGGTCATTATTTGTAAAATATTTGTACAGCCCATGACAGCTACTATGTACCTCCATTGCAATAAAGAACAACCATCATGTCAAAATAACTATTATAACATCATCCAATTTGGGCAGCATAGTGCCTTGATTTGGACATGAGGCTTTCACAAACTCTCATGAAAGCTGATGGCTCAGAGAGGGGACAGACATCTAGAATAAATGCCATTGTGTAAGATAAGCCTTTATGTTTTTTCTTGCAGTAACAGCCCTAGTAGAGGGCTAGGTTGTGACCCTTTTGACAGCAAATAAAGAGCTACTCGCTTTCTTCAAAGTATTCTCATTTGTTTTATATTGGAAAGATTCAGGCTGATATAAAAAGCTAATGAGAAAGAATGAGAGTATATTATCTGGGTCCTCAGCAATTATATGGGGTTTGAATAATGCCCAGTGATTATGTGGCATTCAAGGTATTCCAGTGGTTGGTGCCTAGGTATCTTGCAGTGCTCCTCTTCCTGACATACATTTCCAGCACAGTTCATAGCAGTTTAGCCAAAGGCTTTCCACTGATACTAACAGTGGGTCTGTGCAAATAAATCCTGCATAGTACAAAGGCATCATCATGCTCCAGCTCCTTTTTATTCTGATACCAATTAATATCAAGAGTAACATTTTCCATGGTGTAGCATCATTTTTTTTTTTTTTCATTTACACTTCAGGGAATATTGAATATTGTGGCGCATGCTCTTTTAAGTGTTTTTTTTTCTTAGCTGTGTAAATCTAACACACAGGCTCTGTCCTTAATAATTTATGTCATTCCAGTACACCACTATAATTCCTCTAATATACCCTGTGGGTTATAATTCTTGCTTTCTATATTTCAATTGTAGGAGTACCGGTTACAAACTTAAAAAAATCACTTCAAGAAATAGTTTTTGCTTCTGTGAGAAGCCAAGAATCAAGTATTATGCTGAGTATTATACCTGGAGAATAATAATTCTGGAGAATTATTGTGACATGCTGTAAAATAAATTAGTGAGGATTAAATATCCTGATTTTGAATACAGGAAATAAACCCATGCAAACAGCTGTGATGGCTCAATTCTTCAGGTGGTATCAATTAGTCTGGACAACTACAGTTAATTAATTCTGCACCATGTGGAGACTGAGAATCATCACACTTTTAGACAGTGATTGTCAAATTAACATGCACACACGTACATATACAATAAATCAGTTTACATCCCCACACCTACATTGCAGCTTGAGTCTAATTGTAATTACAGTTGATTCTTAGACACTTCAGTGAAAAACGCATTCCGAATGCAATACATTGATCATTACCCTGACATCCACTAAGTCATCTTCCTGCACATCCAAAATCCAGAGATGTCCTATTACACAGATTAATGTCATCAGCACTCTTTTTTAATGCGCTTGTTCAGGTTGTCAGAAACCCAGAAAGAAATATAACTTAGTACATCATTAAGGTTTAATGTTAACCGTAATCTGTGTCTTTTCCTCCCCCCCCCATCAATAAATTTGACCACTCCTTTTGTTTTGTTCTACCACCTTTTACATGTGTTCCCCTCCCTCTTGCTCGCTTCAAAAGTCTATTTTTTCTCTCAGCTAGCAGGAAGTTACAATCTGTAATAAGAGCTGCTAGTTTGATCATTTTACAAGGTAACTCTGATTAATGTTCTGGGTGTTCTGCAAAAAGGAATAGGACAGAATATGTCCCCACTTTTAGGATAAACAATTAAATGCTCAAGTATTTAAGTATTAAGCAAGTAAATCTTCCAGAGACATAATTTACTACTGAATAGATCAACCAAACACAGAAGAATATGAGGGCTGGATTCAACATTACTTGTTTCTCCTGGCATGACTTATTACTGCAGTGATCAGAGCCCTGCTCATGCTTGCCTCCTGATATTCACCAATCTGCTGGGTTTGGGCCCTGAACAGTGTGAAATGTGATTTAAGTTCTTTAATTGGGGCCAAGGTCTTCTTGGGCTCCTCTAGCACTTTTCCTTTAGTTATCAGTCCTGCATAGAGCTGAGATCATACACTCCGCCTTTTTTACCTCCCAACTGCAGATGTAACTCCTGGAGACTCCCCAGGAATCTTTCTTTTAAAATCATCTTTCACTGCTTCCCCTCTTTTTTGTAGCTATCCTATCAAGAGAGATTTAAATCATGTAATATAGAGAATTTGTAATGCTTTTGTAATATGTTTGTTCTTCGATTTAGACAAAGCAAGAGACTTAAAGGTCAATCACAATAGCAAACACCTGTGTGCCCTTGCTTCAATTGCTTTATGCTTTGAGCACTACCTAGGTTACTGTGGGAGTAATTTGTAGTATCACTCTTCATTCAAAGAGAGGTGTCCAACAATGGGCATTTGACTTCTCTGAAGAGATTATACATTTTGTCAGATATGCCCCCAACCTTAAAACCTCTCTAGTACATGAATAGAATCACAGAATAGTTAGGGTTGGAAAGGATCATCTAGTTCCAACTCCCCAGCCACGGTCAGGGACACTTCCCACTAAACCATGTTACCCAAGGCTATGTCCAACCCGGCCTTGAACACCACCAGGGATTGTGCATTCACAACTTCCTTGGGCAACCCATTCCAGTGCCTCACCACCCTTACAGTAAAGAATTTCTTCCTCTTATCCAATCTAAACTTCCCCTGT